>JAVSBV010000127.1:6409029-6426233 GCA_033117975.1 Parotocinclus spilosoma | reverse complement strand
ACTGTCCACAAAATCTGTAACAGTCCACAAGATAGCAGCCTTAAGTGCAAAATGTGTGTAATACTGCTGCGGAAAATTTTCAATATCAATATATAATATATATATATATAATATAATATAATAAATATATAGTAATAACTAACCAGCAGCTTGGTCGAGGGTTAGCCGGTGCTACCTAGCCAGGATGTAGCTTCTCTGTCGGGGGAGCTACTCGGAGCTTGTCAAGGTACTCGCCATTAGCCCTCTTGTGCGAGCTTCTCAAATGGACGTTGAGATTCGTGGGGGTTTTTCCCCTTGAGAAGTATTCCACATATTTTATCACTTGTTTCGACTACAAGGCACTTGCTTTTATCACTTTTGCACTCATATTCAAAGAAATCCCATATAGGACCGCTTGCACAGTGAGCATCAACAGACTGTAAGCAAGCAGGGCCATCAGGCATTATGTGGTGCCGTAAAGTGCCGGCAGGTCTGCAAAACTGTCAAAAAAAAATCAATTTCACATCAGTTCTTAAGGTTTATAAATAAATTGACAAAAACGAAAACGAAGGGTATTCTGTCTATAATTTCAGAACGTTTTAGTTCGTTTTGTAAACACATAATACAGTTTCAGTTAGTTATCAGTTTTCTATTTTAATTATCGTTTTTATTTATTTCAGTTAACAAAAATGTTTATTCAATTTTAGTTTTCGTTATTTCGTTCGTTTTTGTTAACGATAATAACCCTGGTTGGGAGTCACATTTAAGAGAATAAGGGAGTCTGCTATAGAGTCTGAATAGAAATGTGAATTTGAAGGTTTTTAAAAAAATACGTGTTTGCAAAGTTAGTACTCTCTCGTAAGTTCCGGATAAAATGTCGACTCTTTCAGTCATCATTTGAAGTCAGTGAGTCTCTCGCCAAGTTAATATCACCACCTGAGTCCCAGTACAGAGCAGAGCTTGAAAGATTGTCTTCCTTGTGTGTTAACTAATGGTTTCAGTTGAGTCATGCTGTTGAAGAGTGCCTTCGGGTAGAAGGCTGCTGGGTCTATCCTAGCTTTATAGCAGGCATGCTATATATTAATATCATTTTAAATATAACACAAAGAGCTTCAGGGAGCCAATGATGGGAATGCAGCATTGGGTGACAGACCTTAGACAGATGAAAACAAATCATGTTGCTGTATTCTGAAATATTAGCAGAGGTCTTAGCAGCTGCGGTCCTGAATGATGAGAGAAAGTAGTACAATGTATTAAGAGAACTGATTGAAACCTTCTGATGTTGTAGAATACATACTTGCATTACTGGATAAGTTTTTCTATAGCTTCTCTCCTGCAGACCCTACCAAACATCACCTGTTCCTCATCACCTGTTTTTATCAACGTGCCTTCTTACGGATCTGGGAAGAGAACTGGGGTGTGGGACTATGTCTGTGGTGATTAGTTGTTTGTTTGATCACACTAGAAATATTGTGCTCAGCTCGTTAATAGTTTGTCCATTGCAACTAGTTAGCTGTTTAGTGCAACTAGCAGTGTTATTAATTGTAGTCTCTGTATCCTCAGTCTCCTGTGGTCCCGAAGCTAGTCCAGGAATGCTCAGACTATGCACTTTCTGCATCACTGTGCAGATGGCAGTTAACTCTCTGCCTTCCAGTTACAGGAACAGTGATCTCTCCACACTTTACCCACTTCACCTGAGTATCTTTCTCTCTCTTCCTCTAGCTCCCATACAATTTTCCTCAGAACCTTTTATTATTCCAAGTCTTGGTCCCATCCCTGCAACTTACAATTAAATAAAATGTATTAAAATAAAAATGTAGAATAATTTTATAAAATAATAAGCAATAACAAAAATGTGTAGCCATGGTAGCAGTAATCTGTGTGATTGACAAGGTTGGTTAACTTTACGCTTTTAATTATGCTGACCAAAACACTACAGTGACAATAACTCATTACAATCAGGAACTCATTATCTGGCTGTGATTTTCTCTGTAGTTAAGACAAATGAAAATGTACATTGTTACTGGGAAGAAATTACACCGATAACTGAATGTTTTGGCTGTTGATTTTTTTTTAAAAGGGTAATATTTTTGGACACTACTTGACATGTTGGTTGCTGCCACATTTTTTCATTTTTTTCATTTTCATTTTCAGTTTCATTCAAAGATTGAAATGTAAAAAAAATATATTGAATAATTAGATGGCTGCTTACAAGTAAATGAGTATTATTGCTTCATTTGGCATGACTCACTAAATGGAAGCTTTGGTCAGTGTTTTTTAAGGCTGATCAATTGGACCAAATTTGAATAAAAATGTTAATGTAAGTGCTTTATTAAAGCCTTAGATAGTGTAACTAAGTACTTCATCCATGTCTAAAGAAAATTCCTTTACTATTTTCCTTTTCTGTCAGTTTTGTCTTTTAAGCAAAATAGCCAGGAGCTACCTTGCTTCAGTTCTTACATTGCTCAAACTCATCTCTCTTTCATGTCTGCCCTGTCAGTTCATCCTCTTTCTAAAACTGCAACAACTGCATCAAAACGGCAGCTCTGTGCCTGCTCTGGACTTCGGTTGCGCTTACCTCATTGGTTAAACTTTGACTTTTGTTGATGCTGTTTGAGGTTTTGGCTGGCTGCTGCTGTTGCTGCCAGCCCAGTGTATCCTCTGCATCAGCATGGACCCACCTGGTACATTGGTAAAGATCTATGGTTGCCATTATAAAAACTAAGCTAAATAAATTTCTGTGTGCCTCTTGTTTGGTCTCCTGTATTCATTTTGTGAGTTGGGTTCTTAGCCATAAAATACAGGTGGGTTTGCACCCCTGACTGAGGTATTGGCAGGAACATCAAACAAGCGAGCTTTCTAGTTGATGGTCAGTTAGCTGAGAGTTCATTGTGTCTGTTAATATGAATGTAAATTTGTTACTATTCCCAGTTAACGTTTTGCATTTTTTAAATAATGAATAAATAAATAAACTACCTGCAGATTAAATGAGCAGATTCTGGGCTACTACTCAGAAATGTGTCAGTTCTGACATTCATCTACTGCTGGAACCTTGAGCAAAGCCCTTAACCGTCATCAGCTCAGTTCAAGTGTAAGTCACTCTGGATACTGATACTGGATACTGATTTTCTAAATGCTGTAAATGTATTACAAACATTTTATGAGTCATAGACAATTATATGATAATTTTTAGTATTAAGTTTGAAAGTCACATGAGTTACCATTCCAAAGAATCATAATACATGATGAATCGTTATTATCCAATGTCACATTAAGACAGTCATCTGAGTTTAATTATTACAATAAACACTGGCATTGTTCTCAGTTTGGAGGCTGGCCAGTGATCACCTGTCCTCCAAGTGAAAATTGCTTGGCTTGAGTTTCCACTGTCCTTGAACTCCCAATGATTACCTAAAGAGTATTGGCACTATAGGGAGTGAGATATCCCAGAGAGACCTAAATACAAAAATAGTATAGATGCTGGTGCCAAAGATAATACTGCGTCCAAAGAACCTGGGTTCTGTTTAAAAACTGGCTCGCATTTACACCAAGCTGGATGTGTGCTTTTGTAAGCTAGAATCAAGTAAGATTTAGAAGAATGCAAAGGTGGGACTTGAGAATTGTTTGACGTTTTAGTTTCAAGTTTGAGGATTTTTTGTGGATTTTAACCACCTCATGGTGACAGTAGAAATGGAAGCGTTTTAGATACAATGATTGAAACAGTATTACTACAACAGTTGCATTCGAGAGGATGGGAAACTGATTTTTATGTTTTATTAGGTATAAATTATTAGGCGTTTCAAGCAGATGCTTGGGGGATTATGTTATGTTTTTTAAATTACAAATGATTTATACATCATAAATTATTAACTAATTAAGCTCACAAAGTTTGGAATAAAGAACAGTAAATATATACAGTGGGTACAGGAAGTATTCAGACCCCTTTAAAATCTTTCTCATTAATGTACACTCAGCATCCCATCTTGACAGAAAAAAAACTGACGTAGAATTGTTTGCAAATTTATTTAAAAAAAAGAAAAACTAAAATATGGTCATAAGTACTCAGACCCTTTTCTCAGTAATTGGTAGAAGCTCTCTTCTGAGCTAGTACAGCCATTCCGAAGCCAATCCTTTCATATTTTAGCTGTGTGCCTAGGGTCATTGTCTTGTTGGAAGGTGAACCTTTTGGCCCAGCCTGAGGTCATGAATACTCTGGAAGAGGCTTTCTTCCAGGATATGTCTGTACTTGGCAGCATTAATCTTTTCTTCCATTGCAACCAGTCGTCCTGTTCCTGCAGCTGAAAAAAACCCTATAGCGTGATGCTGCCACCATCATGTTTCACTTTTGGGTATGTATAGGGCAGGTGCAGTGCCTGGTTTTCTCCACACAAACCACTTAGAATAAACACCAAAAAGTTAATTCTTCGTCTCATCAGATCAGAGAATCTTGTTTCTCATAGTCTGGGAGTCTTTCATATGTTTTTTGGCAAACTCTATGCGGGCTTTTATCTCCGTCGTGCCACTCTGCCATAAAGCCCCGACTGGTGGAGGGCTGCAGTGAGAGTTGACTTTGGGTAACTTTCTCCAATCTCTTTGCTGCATCTCTGGAGCTCAGCCGCAGTAATCTTTGGGTTCTTCTTTACCTCTCTCATCAAGCTTCTTCTCCCACGATTGCTCAGTTTGGCTGGATGGCCAGGACTAGGAAGAGCTTTGGTCATCCCAAACTTATTTCACCTTTAAGGGTTATGGAGGCCACTGTGCTCTTAGGAAAATTGAGTGCTGCATAATTTTTTTTGTTTGTTACCTTTGCCAGATCTGTGCCTTGCCACAATTCTGTCTCTGAACTCCTTGGCTAGTTCCTTTGACCTCATGATTCTCATTTGCATTGACAGGTGTGTGCCTTTCCTAATCAAGTCCAATCAGTTCGTTTAAACACAGTTGGACTCCAATGAAGGAGTAAAACCATCTCAAGAAAATAAGAAGAAATGGATAGCTTGTTTGTATATGAGTGTCACAGCTAAGGGTCTGAATACTTATGACCATGCGATATTTCATTTTTCTTTTTTTTATTAAATTTAGAAAACATTCTACATGTCGTTTTTTTTCTGTAAAGATGGTATGTGTACATTAATGAGAAATAAAATGATTTTTTTTTTTTAGCAAATGGCTGAAATAAAACAAAGAAATTCAAAGGGGTCTGAATACTTTCCGCACCCACTGTATTAGTATTGGATTAGTATTTTGTTTTGTAACAACATGTATTAACATTGTTTTTGTGACCTAAAACGTTTGCACAGTACTACACATAGCTGGAAAATATTAATCAGCTATTTTGCCACATTTAATAAATGTGTTAATTTACTGCATGTTCATTTCCCTTGCCACTTTTAACCTTAGTTAATGATTTAGTGTAACATGTAAATTTGTGTCCGGGTCCAGGGTCCAGTTGTCCAGGGTCCAGTGCCTTTACCACTAGGCTACCACAGTCCCAGTCACAGTTTTAATTGCAATACCAACAAAAAGTACATTCCCTGCCTCCCCTCTTAAAGCTTTATCACTTCCACAATAGGGGATACCTGGGTGGGTGTCTATGGGTATGCGTATTATGCACTGCACACCACTGAATACATGCTCAGTTTTACCTAGCAAAGGTACACCTATTCTGCGAAAAGGCAGCCAGCCTGTTGTCATTAGACACAACCGCCACATGTCCACCACTCTCCAGACAGTATATACTTGAATATATCTGGTTGGGGTTAGTGTTGCTAAAAGATGTTTTATCCATCATGAATGAAAGAGTTCCCAAGTACCCTTATAAGCCCAACCATGAGACTGGCATTGTAAGTACTTATGGTACAAGTGTTGCTGGAGGTTTAAAGTACTGTATTTATTGCTTTATTATACTAAACTACAGTGTCTGTACACTTTGTAGATACTTTGCTCAGGACTATAGCTTATACATAGGACTATATTTCCACTATTTTGTGTGTTAGTGTTTTCCTCGTTCTTAATTAATTGTCAAGTTCTGACAGTAGACTGCCATTTTCCACATGGTAGCAAGACTGAGATATTATAGACCAGTGTGTGTGTGTCAGTACCACCGCTTGTCAAAAATGGTCTACTACTTAATTATTGGTCAGTGGTGGTGGTTTTCTTGTAGACTTTTTCAGTGATGGATCTTGCACAAGGCTGATGAGCTTCTTAGTAATACATACAAAAATAAAGCAATGCGTTTGTGATAGTGTGCACATATATGTGGTGGGAATAATGTGCGACTAAAGATCATCACTTCAGACTCATAATTATGAAACTGATTATTCAAAAGATGTAGATTTACTCACAGGCAGCTGGCAGAGTGGCAACCAACAATGAAGAAATGCAAATGTACACAAAAATTGATAGATTAACCTTGGACAAAGTAAATATATACATACACACAGGTAGTTTTTCTGACCATGAATTTGAGAATAGTTGACTAAGGTCTACATGCAATATCAGCGTAAAACACAGAATCTAATTTCTTTCATTTATACATTCTCCAGTTTACAGCATCAATGATGTTAAGCAACATCATGTCCTATGCAAAAATAGTAGCTTAGCTGAAGACAGCATGTACCATTGAGCAGATGGACAGCTGGAGATATGGAAATTGGCAATGCATTGTACTTGCCTAGCAGTCTGTCAAAGTGGATTTAATTTAATGCAAAAGCATACATTTTAGATTCCTGTTTACCCATGCTTGCTTGCATACTTGTGAGACATTGGTACTGAAGAAAACATTGTTTTTTTAACCTGATTGCACAACCCATCAACTGTTCATTGTATTTTACTCGCTTCTATAAGTGTCATGTTGAGTTTTAAACAGAAACTTCAGGCTAGAGTTTGCCAGTTTATTAGGTGTAGTAATAGAGGAAGTAGTAAATAGGAAACTGATATGTCCAGGTGAGAGTTTGTCTCTAGAGCTTTGGCGGAAAAACACAATGTACTTGTCACTCCATCACTGTACCATTACCTCCAATAAATCTGCAGTAGGCTGACAGGAAGCATGAGCAGCTGAGAGCAGCCTTTTATTCAGCCTTCTGATCTTGCCAAGTAGCCGAGAGGCAGGGCAAATGACTCAGGCCAGCTGTACACCTGAACATGAGCAGGGAGATGCTCTACATCTAAATACAATATAAAAAACACAAACTTGCACCTCAAGTTTAAGAGCAAAAGAAAAAAGATGGTTCAGCATTTTGGCCATTCCTGAAAATAACAATGATTTGTGAATGTTATTTATCTCCGATTTTAGGGAAATGTGTTAGATTGGTTTACTACTCTGAGTACTGGTAGCTGTTTTTCTGCAATGAAGAACTAGCTGGAGGCAATAACTAACCAAAAATGTGACAACCAAAGCTAAGCTATTCAAAAATCGTATGAATAAAAATGTGGAAAGCCAGAAATGATAGTCAGTAGTATGGAAAACATAAAGGCAATAAGAAAGATAAATAAAATGGCATAAACAATGCATGAATAAATATTTAAAAGGTTGAACAGATGTCTTTCACAAGCAGGTTTACTAACCTGAAATGAATGAAAAATCACCCAGCACAGTGCATCGTACAGTACAGTATGGTTCCGGTATTTTGCAGATGCAATCTCTAAAAATATCAAATAAAGGAAGTGTCAAGTTTTACCCCTATTTATTTTGGTCAGGGTTACAAGGGAGGGTGAGAAGCCTAACAAAGGATAAACGAGGCACAGGCAGAGGTACACCCTGGATAGGGCATTAGCCTATATCAACTTTCCGTAAACACATCAATAAACCATGTTACAAAACCTCAGCCAGTTCCTGCAGCTGCTTTTTACCAACAATTTAAGACAAAAACAATTAAATGCAGTTAAATTATGCCACTACTAATGAATCCCCAGATTCATTAGTTATTACTGTTCCCTCCCCATCTATCCCAAATTTATCACACCCCCAACGGCTCTAACTCACATAAATACCACATTCATGCCAAAAGACGAATAGGTGTAGCTAACATATAGTTATTTACACAAATAAATTCAAAAGTCCTAACGGCATGACAAAGCACATTCTTAAACATGACAACAGGAGATTAAAAAATGCTTTCCTCTTTTTAATCACTCAAATTTAATAGTCATAGCCAAGAGAATATATACTTTTAATTAATGAATACAACTGCACAACATGGTGAATAAGTTAGAAAACAATAAAACACCAGCATTCCATTTGTGGGCCTGTGTAAACCCTTAGAGGCAATTAAGGAAAGTGAATGGAGAACATTTCTCGCTGTGGTACTGTCCAATTTGGCTCCAACAGACATAAGTCTAATCAAGCATAATTATGAAAATGTGCTCTTTCCTCTGCTTTCATCACTTGTAAAATGTTCCATTCTATATACATTACAACATGAGCAGGCGGAACTTTCCAGACTCGCCAGTACTCGAGGACATTGGCACTGGATTGGATTACATGTGCACTGTACATCATCCTGAGCTATGAGTTCCCTGGAGCACAAATGGCATTCCAAAAATAGATTCATGATAAACCAAATAGATAGAATAGATGTCCAGTTCACAGCAATAACATTAGTCAAAAACGTGATTTAACATTTAAAATGTGCCATCACAGTAGAAATACATCAATAGCCAAATGATCCACATGACGTGATTTATTAATAATTTTGAAACGCTGTACTTTTAGAGTGTCATTGAACTTTATGCTGCCTGTGCTATGCCACTGAAAGTAATTAAAATAAATTCATATGTCTACGTGGAATTAAAAACCATAAAGTGCCTGCTCAAGATGCTAATGGACAAGATTTTAATGCCCTGGGTTTACTGCCCATTATAAGATGAGTATTTCCATTATAAAATGCAAATTAACAGTTATCAACTGAGTTTATTGGCCATAGTAACTGAATCTCTGTCTATGAGATGGTGTTACATAATTGCACAAAACTGGTTTTCCAGTTTTTGGTGCACTTATCTTACATGCGAGTTACTTCCGTCGTATGTTTAGTCATTTATTTAGCTGTGGGAGATATGCCTGCCATATACTGTCAGTTTGTAGGAAGTTTTTTTGCAGCATATATGTTAAACAGCAGCACAGTGGCTCGGTGGGTAGCAGCACTGCCTCACAGTAAAACTGGCCCGGGTTAAATCCCAGGGTGGAGCGGTCTGGTTCCTTTCTGTATAGAGTCTGTATGTGAGTTTTTGATTTCGTCCAACAGTCCAAAGACGTTTGTTAGATTAACTGTCGGTGCCGGATTGGTGTCCCATTTAGGGTTGTTTCTGCCCTTGCGCCCAGAGTTGCCGGATGGGCACCAGCTGGACCCCGTGTGGATGAAGATAATGAATGAATTAAATATGTTAAAAATGTATCCATTGGTTTCTCCACTGTAGATTAAAGTAAAGGACCATCATAGCACATACAGGTCATTATTGAGATGCGACACTTATGCTGACTTGATATGACCTGGAACTAATGTACATGATACATAGAACGTTTATGATTTTTATGCATCTCAGTGCAATCGCTGGGTTCTTGAAATTATTAAACAAACTGCGGTACTCTGATTTAAATAGGATGGATAGAGCTAGAGCAGAGATGAACAGAAAAGACTTAAGTACCCTGCAGCACCACACACATTGTGAGCCCACTACTATGTCAGCATCAGAACTGGGTTCACCACCCTACACTATCTGCTGTTAGTGCTATTGCTATCTAAGCCTATTTCTGTACAAGGCCAACACTAGGGGTGGTAGGCTCACATGCTGCTTTGCTAGTTCTTTAGTAGAAAAAAGTGTAAACCAGGCTCGCAACAATGCCTCTGACCTACAAGGGTGGAAGAGAAATATAGTACAAGGTGGCTTGTTATGACTACAGAAACTACTTTACTTGAGGGTTCTGGGTCTCATTAGCCTTTAATTGTTTACAACTGCCTGTCATAGCATATCAAGATGAACCAAGCCATTATTTAGTAACCATACATTTAATTGCACCACTGAAACTATGGACAGTATTCTGTAACCATGTCTCTGTGTGTCTCTCTGAGCCTGTGTGTGTGTGTGTGTGTGTGTGTGTGTGTGTGTGTGTGTGTGTGTGTGTGTGTGTGTGTGTGTGAAAAATAAATTAATGCTTGACAAAAGTAAACAAAGTGTTAAGGAGGTTAAATATAAAAATAATTTTGGAGATCTTGAGTCTCATCTATTTAGGGTTCAGGATTTCCCATCATTTTTACATTTTTAAAGATAGTTTGAAATGTTGAGGTTGAATTGGAATTTGGTGGGCATTGCCATTACTTTAACCTACATATATTTGTTTGTGTGCTTAATAGACTTTGTTTTATACACATTATATATTAAGTATCTGTGAGTGTCCAATTGACATGCACATGTGCTCCAGGGTGGATTTGAAATGCCTTTCTCAACAGCAGAATGGTAGCAAAGGTGAGATGGTGTGTATTGAAATTCAGCACCACTTCACCTAGCCCAGGAGAAGCCATCACAAGATTAATGAGCTATTTGGGTAGAGTTCAGCCGCTTCTCACGCACAAGGTCCACATTAGTGAAATAATTAATTTTACAACACTGGGGTGTTGTCACCCTGCCGAAGCATGGCGTGCAGCTATGATAAGCATTCACTAATTAATCGGCAGGAAGCAGGAATGACAAAGAGGCACGGGCCACCTTTTGACATTCAAATTCTTTAGACCAAAACAAGCTTCTAAGTAGGGACGTTGTAAAGCATTAAGTGATGCAAAGGTACTTTAACACTTCTGGAAACTGATGGCACATTAGTGAGCACCACAAATTCCAAGTTAATCTAGCCATGTCCAGAATGATGGTGTTCACCTCACCAACTGATCAGCTGCTCTAGGACCAAAACCACCCACTGCTAGCGTGTATCACACCTTCTGAGCCAATTACAACATTAACTGTGCGATTCCTAACTTCAGAAGTTAGTGAGTATTAGAGATGAGTGGGTGGCATGCATAAAACATGAAGCAGAAGCAGTCTCTGACTGCAGCTCACAGGTAAAAAACACTGTCGTCGAGGATGCGGGAATTTTCATTTTTCTGAACCTCATGCCGGTTTAAGGCGGATGCATTATTAATGTTGCCAGCTCAGGAGCAATTTCAAACACTGCATATTTGAAAAGATGGATGAAATAAAATGAACTTGTTTAAATCGTGGGCTTTTTCCAGCTTGTGCTTTAGGGAAGATGCTGTACTTTCTCTCTGGAGGGTGGGGAGATGTGCATATAAAAGGTACAGAGAGAGGAATGAAATGCCACAGTATATGTGACACTGAAGCATTGAGGACAGCTCTTCAGCTTGTTGTTATTCATTTTTGCAAGGTTGTAAAGTCATACAAAAACAGACCTATGGCCTTAGGAGTATAACTTTATTTTATAAGCACACAAGAGCGTTTATGCACTAGTGGATGTCTAGCGCTATCAAAAAAAGGTTAGCCACAGTTATTCATGTGCTAAGAGCAGCAGGAGAAAATTGAGGATTCAAAGTGATTCAGACAAAGGCTGGATGTTCCAACTTGCAGTATTCATTATTATACCATGATATTAATTGCGCTGTACCATACCGGATGCATTATAATACTAATTGGTAATGTGTCATATACACTAATAAGAAAAAACATTATGACCACTTAGAATCACATAGAAAACTTATATTGAATAATGATGGTTAAGGAATCTGGCTCTGGTACTGGATCAGATCATTCAAGCAGTGTGCCATCTACCTAAACACTGTTGCCAAAAAATGGACATAATGGTTTTTCATAATGTTTAAATGTACAATACTGCTCAAATACTCTTACCGCCATTAGATTTGTTGTTTTACCACTTTTTGAATGGGGAACCCACGGCTAATATATGTTAAAACTCATGCAGACTGAAATGAAAAGCAGTGGAATAGTGTAATAGTTCAATAGTCAACAGTGGAATAGTTCAATAGTCAACCATGTGTTCTATACACTTTAGAGACTGTTGTGGATTAAACCCCCATGAGGTCAGTTTCTGAAGCACTCAAAGCAACTGACACCAACAACTACAGCCAAAGTTACATAGTAGACATGTTTTTGTGCATAGCCTTGCTTCTCCCTGATAAACGGACTATACTTGCTATTCCTATTATATCTAGTCATTTATGATCACTCTAAATTTATCTATTTATAATATTTGCCTGAAATTTAGCAACGTACAGCTGTGTGCTATAACTGATGGATAAGTAATTTGACAGAAAGTAAGATTAAAGGAAATCTAGAAATTGAAACTGAGATTACAGACCTGCTATTCATGCTGGTGAAACAGCGGAGATTGATACATTTTTGCAAGGTGTTGCCATTTGCAAGCCACATCTAGATTTACTATGAAGATCCATGGGTCAAACTGGGGCAAGCAGTACAGCAACAGAAACACACCCACACATGTAGCCCCACAGCCAACCATGCACACACACACACACACATGCATACACAGTAGTTCCAACATCTAGAGGCCCTGCCTAGGCGACAGATGGATATTGTCTGTGGGCAGATTAATGTGTTGCTTGAGCCCACTCTTTCTGTAGGAAGAAAAGAGGTGGTGAGTAGTGAGTTCATTCATCTGGTCCGCTATCTACTTGGCTCAGGTGCTCCACATATTCAACACCTATCATCATGATATACTTGCGTACAACTTTAAGCCGTGGAGATTGCATTGCTTCTTTTTCATGGGATTTGCAAATTATGGGCACAATACTGTAAGAATTGGGCAGATACATTTTAGTAATGATAAAGAAATCAGTCTTACATTATGTGACATAATATTTGCTATGTATAACTAAGGACTAATCCTTTAATCAAATTAAAAGTTTTATTAGTCATACTGATAATTATTGCAGCAGTCTTTTCAGTTCAATATCCATGTCTCCATGTCTTGTTGGTTTCCAGAATAGGTAAAGCCTAACCAGCAGAACAGGAGGCATGGCAAACAGAACCCTATACAGAGCATGAATCCATCATAAGGCACACACACTCACATACACTTATATACACTTAAACCAGTTAACCCAATACACGTCTTTGGAATGTGTGAGGAAACTTGAGTAACTGGAGAAAAACGCAGAGAGACAATAAAATGACATGCAGACTCTCTACAGGTGAAACCCAGAGTAGGGCTCGAACCGGGATTTACTTCCCGATGATCATGTTGTATGCCTATATTTGTGTGTGATTAATCATTAAAACCATGAATAAAGTGAAGCAATGAAATACAATAATTTAATGAAATAAGTGAAATAGAAAGACATTAAATAAGTTAATATAAACCGAAACTCTCTAGCAATTGAGACGAAAATGCAGTTTCCTTATTACTGGGACAACGGTGCTGAAAGGGTATCTAAAATTTAGTCTGACACCCATAGACTCATATACAGTACCTATGCATTATATAATAATACGATTATATAAAATACCTAGTTTTATGGTGATTGATGGACCATAGCGCATTATCACCACCAACTGAAATGGATTATGTGCAAGGGCTTTAAAAGATCATCATTGCATCATTGGGTATATTATTGAAGGTGCCCATTTTTTTTTTCAAATTTAGAGGAAAATAATTCAGTGCATTTGGACCATTACATTATCCGTAGTATCTATATACAGCATGTCTACTGCATATTAAGCACTGCACCCACCGCTGACAAAATCCTTACAAAATAGTAATAGCGATTCATTATGTATAATGGTATAATGGGTCTACACTTTTTAATTGATAGTATCTTTTTAAGTACGTTTACACACACACATTATTTCCAGTATATGTATTTTTTGATTATTTTATTTAACACATCCACATTGGCATACAGAGCAAAAATTGACAAAACATTTTGGCAAACTGAGTGCACCTCAAAGAACAAAAGCCTTGTGCACCATCTGTGATTGATTTGGACTCTGGGTTGGAAAGGTTCTATACGATTGTGGTTTTCCTTCTTTGAGTTAACACAGGGAATGTATTCTTCCAGAACTTGATAAATGCATTGCATTGGAAAAGCATAACTAGATGATAAACACATTTCGTATAAAAAACACTATGTAATATTTGCATCACCAAACATATTCCTGCAAAGATAGTTGTATGGTAAGTGGATGGTATGGTAAAATTGCATTTATAACACAATAAGGTAAGCATTCACCCTCTTCAGTGCCATTATGCTGAACATTTTGATTTTGCTTTTCCATTAAGCTTTTTTATAGCCTACACACACCGCTGCTCCGTTATTTACTCCGTGCCCTTTGTCTGGGGAATTTGGCTGTTAGATATCACATATATACAACAGAGAAAAATCAATATGCAGCAGGACTCTCGGGTCAGGGAACAAGCAGCACTTTATCACACCTAAAATATCTCTGTGGCAGTGCCATGACCTGTGGTGGGCCGAAGCATCAACTGCTGACTCTTCCCCAAGGGTCTCATGAAGCAAGCTATGTTCCATCAATTGTTCTTATGAACATAACACATGCACACCGATTCCAACACTCCCAGACATGTGTCATGTGTCATCTGAGCAGAGTAAGCCCAGCCTGTCGGATGATAGTGGGCTGAAATGACTTCTCAGGCTCTCTACAGGGAAAAGAGTGCCGTTCAATTACAAAGGCGACATAATACTTTGGCAGATGCTCTTCGCCGCTCTGTTTCATTGTCTTTCTCTCCTCTAAGCTCTGTTATTGTTCCCCTCCTATCCATAAAGCTCTCTTTCCCCTGCGGAGAGTGATGGTGGGTAAAATGAAAAATAGCGTCTTCAGCATGGTGACATCTCATCTGTTTGTCAAACTTAAATTTCCCATGATGCCAGGCCATGGTGGGCCACTGGCACGCCAGCTGTAGCACACCGCTTTTGTTTTTACAGTTCTAAAGTTTTCTTTATTCTCACCTCTTCCACTTTTTTTCACCAATGCTAAGCTAATTTGCATTCTCTTAATTAGTATAATTGTGCTAAGAACACCCTGTGACATACCATTTACAATGATTAACAGGTAAGTTGTGTACAAATTCAAAATGGTCTTGCAATTGGAATCTTTCTCCCGTGAGAGCTACACTTCAATCTAAATTACTGGAACAGTGAGGCAAATCCTTTTATTTTTTATGTCAATTGAAAACATTTGTGTTCGACATTAAAAGACGAATATGAGACAAAAGATCAGAAACAACAGTAGAAGCAGAAACAATCTCCAATGGGCAGGAGTGAAGGTATCACAAATTTCTGTTTGCAGAAGACTTCATGAACAAAAATACAGAAAATTCACCAGAAGATGCAAACCACTCATTAGCAAGAAAAATGGAAAGATCAGGCTGCACATACAAGAAATTCTGGGAAAGTTTTATGTACCGATGAGACGCAAGATTAACCAATGTGATGGAAAGGCTGGACAATGAAAGGATTTGTTCATGAACAGATTCCAAACATAAAAGCTTATCTGTGAAACAAAATAACATGGGCTTGCATGGTTTCTTCTGGGACAGGCCTTTTAATTTTCATTGATGATGTCACGTATGATGACAGCAGTACAGTGCTCAGAAGTCTTAAATATTAAATCATCAGAAGTATTAAATCATTTTGTCTGTTGTCAAATTAAAGAAAGATGCAACCAAACTGATTGGCAGATACTTCATTGTGCAGCAAAACAAGGACCCTAAAGACACTGCCAAAAGTATAAAGAGTTAAACAATGTAAAGGGGTGGTAAGTTTTAAACTGGCCTAGTCAATCTTTAGAGTTAAACCCAAGCGAGCATGCATTTTGTTTTTGGAGACTGAATGGAGTAACCATTCCAAACAAACACCAACTAAAATAAGTTGCAGTGAAACCCTGGAACATAACATAGAAGGGATGACAAATAAAAATTAAAAATAATGCACAGGTTTTGTGATTGCAGTGGGTCAAAAGCTCAATGCAGTGCTTGAAGGCAAAGGATTAGCAACTAAATATGAAGTCCTAACAGTTTAATCTATTTTAAGTTTATTTGTTCAAATACTTTTGCTCACAAGAAAAATAGGTAGATTCAGACAAAAGGTGCTTCTGAAATGTGTATCAGATCCACATGTAAATACCTGAAAATAAAAGCTTAAATGTTGATCTTTTGTCTCATATTCATCTTTTAATGTAAAACCCAAGGATTGGCTTCACTGTTTCAGTACTTTTTTTAGGGGAGTGTATCTACATTGTCCATCTATTGACCTTTCTACAAGTTCCTCTTTAAATAAAATTTAATCTTTCCTTTTTACCCTTGAGCGATTTTTTTTTTTATTTCTCTTAGGTAAGTTGTTGTCAAAATGAAATTGCGTCTTCCAGATTTGTCACTATAAGAAAGCAGTCAATTTCTCCACTGTGAATAAACAGGACGATACATGGCAAGGGAAGGAGAAGAGAGAGACAGGCAGTGTAACGTAAATCAGACATTTTTTGGCTTTTGATAAGTGTCTTAGAAGGAAAAGCTGTAGTTATGCAATGCTGACTTGTAGAACACACAATAAACCACTTATCTCTCTGGCGTACATCCGGAGAATCTGGAAGATAGGTCTTCCCGGGGCAAGCCATCAGAAGAGTGAAGTTTATTCTTTTTAGTATTTTTTTTGGTGAGCACATATGGACAGCTTGTGTGTGGCAAGTGTAGAATCATTATAGCCAAATTAGTTAAGTTAGACAACTTGTATAGTCCAAGTTTGTTGAGATTGTGCTATCTGGGATCAATGGTTTAATAGTGTTCTGTTAATAGGCTGTGCTATAACTAACTACATTTTCTTTTTCTCTTCAAGTTTGTGTTAAAATACCAGTTCCAATCTGCAAAACAAAATTTTCCTCTGTTCCATTCCCATTCAAGATTTCAGCTCCACCCACTATTCTTCCATTACTTTTCATGACAATTTTACTGCACATAATGCATATGTTTACAATCTACTTTATTTTATTCGTTTTATTTTAATCTATTTTCACTATCTATTAGTATCATTTAAAACTTGCTCTCTGTAGTCAAACTCCTAATGCTTCTTACTTTTCATTTATGGAGTTTTTCCTTTCCACTGTCGCATTTGCCCAGTTTAGGATTTTCTTTAGACATGAGAAGATAATATACAATTCCGAAGCTACTTTGAGACAATGCCACAGTCCTAGAAGTATCCTCAAATAACTATTGATGATGATCCAACTGTTAAATA
>JAVSBV010000127.1:6382067-6392156 GCA_033117975.1 Parotocinclus spilosoma | reverse complement strand
TTTAATAGTTCATTCGTCTGTACCAACTATAAAGTAAGAAGCATAAAAGCTAGTAGCCCTTTAAATGCTTTATTGGATCTCATCAGGGGGAGGTTTTGGGTTTTTTTATTTTTTTTTTTTAATGTAAAAGTTCTGAAAAAATACAACACAGCGAAAATCCGCGATTTATTTTTTCCCTTAATATTTTTTGAAAACCCGCGATGCACCGAGACCGCGAAGTGGCGAGGGACCACTATATATATACACACACACACACACACACAAACACACACACAACTACAACTGCTCTCCTGCACCCGCATGATGAGTTACCTGGTGGGAGTGGTGAGCACTGGGAACCTTCAAACCGCTTTTAATTTAGTCTGTGCTATGATATTTACAGTATATATTAAAATCCTTTATGTGCAACAAATTCAACTTACGATGGATTTGTCAGACTCCTATCGTAATCAGGGAGCATCTCTATAATCAAATAAAATCTGTTTCTGAAGTGCAGCGAGGCAATACATCACTATCAGCGGGCAAAAAACGTTCGACTTTGACTGTTGCCTCTATATAAAATCCAAACAATTTTACAATTTTACTTTAAAGTCCAACAAAACAACGTTTTGTTTTTTTACTTACCGTGTGTTCTCAAGCAAACAAAGCTGGTGTGTGTTATTAGAACCTGCCCAGACTGGGCTTTAATTGCTGCACTATATTAATAGTTGTTACTGTGCTTTTAAATGATCTCACACTGTTTTGACCAAAATACAGGCTGTTTGTTGAACTATATGCTGTGAAACAATACTATAAAATACAAAAGCTGCTGTTGGTCAGGATGGTCACAGCACACAATAGGAAATTAAAAAATAAACAATTGCAATAATTGTATGGTCTGTATTGAAAATTAAAGGCCAATCTAGTAATGAATGGAAATTATTCGTAGTGTAATTAATAAATTCTGCTTATGACCTAAAAATTAAGGAGACGTGTGATTATTTTACCCAGATGTATGACAAGTATTCTGCTCAGCTTACAAAAATATCATTTATGCTCTCAAAACAGGCACTCAGTCTTCTGGCTGGCAAATGAACAAACGCAAGGTTTGTTCGAGCTGCCAAGTGAAATTTTAGACATAAACATTGGGAATAAATGTTCCCACTATGTCATGGCGAGGGAGTGCCATGTCTGTGTTTGTGTTATCAGTAAAGAGCGTAAGCTGTGCATCTGAATATTTGTATATTCTTTAGACATGCAGTGTTGTACCTGGGAAACGGGCAACATCATCCTAAAGAAGCTGAACATTTTATTGCTGTTAAGCTAACATTTGCCTTTTATATGAACAGCGCGCACAAGCTGAAGCTGAAGTTGAGTTTGGAAAAAACCTTTAAACAAGCCCAGACTTTACCCACTGACATTGTGGGCTCTTGTTTGCTTTAGTGATAGGTTGTTTATTTCAGATGGAACCTCCGCCCTATCACGTTCACGAATGTAGAAATGTATATTTCAGCTTCCTCAGATTTAATAGATCATCTCTCATTCCTTGTGGGTCTGTTCCCTGTGTCTTGCTTCCTACTCGGCATGCCGTTTTGAGAGCCCCACATTTCACCTCATTAACTTATTTTATTAGCGCTGCTCAAGTTCTCTTGCCCCTCGGGGTTTACATTCTGTCTCCACTGACGTCTTACTAGAGCCTTGTAATTTATTTTCTAACTAGAGCAAATTCTGTTATGTAGGTTACTGCATTTTATCTAGTACATTTTAAAGCAGCTTTATTAATCAAGTACATAAAACTGATAGAATCATGCATGAAAAGCTTGGCATGTTACGAGTAAAGATTAAAACAGGTACTGGGACTGTGGTAGCCTAGTGGTTACGGTACTGGACTATGGATCAGAAGGTCCAGGGTTCAAATCCCACCTCTACCACTGTTGGGATCCTGAGCAAGGCCCTTAACCCAATTGCTTGGATTGTAAGACTGTATGATTTGTAAGTCACTCTGGATAAGGGCGTCTGCTAAATGCTGTAAATGTAAATAACCTGTTAAGGTCAGAAAACATAAGGTTCGGTTACTAATGGTTTTACATTCCTGTTAGATTTTGTTAGATCTTCTTGCTGTAAAACAGTGCTCGCAGTATATAGATATTTAAAGACAAAGCTTGACAGATTCACATTCAGGTCTGTCCTAAAATGTCTCAAAAGACTATGAAAGCAAGTAACGCTTAATGTTTAATGTTGGCTTCTAATGTTGGTAGCTTTGGTTACAGATTCTGTTTGTATACATGTCACACATACTCTTTAAGCTTTAGCATAGTAAGTATATTTAACAATAGGATTTCCTGTCTTCAGAAAGCCTGTTTATAAATGTCACGTAAATCTATTTGTACTGGAGTACTGGACTGGAAGCTGCAGTCTTTAAATCCCACCTCTGAAGATCTGCCATGATTGGATCCTTGAACATGGCCCTTAACCCACAATTGCTTGTGTTATAATTGTATGATTGGATCAGTTTTAATGATTAAATATAAAAATGACAATGTAAAACCCTCATCACCACAATAATATCTTTGAAATGTCTTGGTAACTTGTTGTTTAATTTAGCACTAGGTCTCCCTGTGGAGCTGTTGCACCCACTTGCAGTTCTGGTTTTCGAAATTACTCTTCGAGGTTTTTCCTTTTGAGGTGGTTGATGTGGTTCATTTCCACCAGATGTGCCAGTCGTGTCTTTTTTTTTTTTTTGCAGCCTGCTGTTGTGATAGATCCATTCCAGTTCTTATTCAGCATCAGTAGGGTTGTGCAATATTGAAAAAGAATGATATCTTAATATTTTCTACGATTTTCCAGCATGCATGTGGTGATGCGGTGCAGATCGGGACCCATTGGGTTTAATGTTATTGCTCTGATGAAACATTTTAATGGTTAGCTTTTGTGATATCCTTATGTTTTATTTCTTTCGAATTTCTTGTACAATCCTGCACTGGTATTAATCGTCCCGTATTCCAACAATACGTGGGAAGGATCTGATTCTTTAAAAGGTTTACCAGTCCCCTGACACAAGCACTGCATCTGTGTGACATTAGGCCAGACTTTTTTAATTGTTTGTTCCTCGGATGTCCCTACTTAAGAATCTACTGAGGAGGGAGGAAAAAAAAAAATCTTCATTTTTCAGCACTTTTCAATTTCTCGAGGACTATGTGGAATCAATACAAGGAAGGAGGAAGAATAAAATATATATATTTAACCTGCAATTAAATTAAAATGAATCTGGAGAGCAGTCTTCGCTCTTCGCTCCTAGCAGTTTGTTGTTCCAAACTACTTTATTATTATTCTATATATTGCCTAATTGATTCATACTTTAACAACTTCACTATCTTCCTTCCTGTTACCGGTCAATTATTTGTATCTGTCGTTAATCGTTTTTTAGAAAATTTACGGCTTGTGTCTATAGTGTGTTTGTTTATTAACCTTTAGCAAATCTCCGTTATCCATTTAATAAAAAAAAAATAAAAATTTTTAATCATTGGTGTTGCGGCGGATCCGCGAAACAAGCAATAAAAAAGTTTGGCCTTATTATAATAAACTGATTATTATGTGCAAGAACCAGGTCCCTACTGTGGCGAATTTGCACACTGCACTAACATTAACATTTTGGTCATTTTTCTACAACGTCAATGCATGTTCGAAGTCTTTTTTTCTTTTAATTCAAAGAATCATCTGTTAAAGGAAAGTGGTCATGTGTCACCACTTTTTTTATTGTCACTATAAAAAGATCTAGCTAATGCCAAGAGGTCTGTTTCAGCTTTGCTTTAAATATTTTTAAGTGGCAGTAAGTTTGGCTCTACCCATTTATTCAGTTCATCTGGATGGTGACAGGCCAACGTGGAGACTTGGCTTACACAAACGGCCTTTTGTGGTAGTGACTGGTTAGAGAAGCCGTACCTTCTCACCACTGTAAATATTTCCCTGACTAAATCCAACCTGAAGCGATTTTGCAGCTGCTTTACAGAGAGAAGTGGGAACCTTGGGTGAGGTTACCTTGAGAGAGAGAGAGAGAGGGGCGAAGACTTTAAATGGGTTCAGTCTCTATTTTTTATCCAAACAGACATGTTATTACAGTTCACACCTTTGGTTGACTTGTGTCTCAGCCGGAACTGGACTTGTTCTGTGGGTTTGAACTAAACCCAGGAATGTTACCCTCTTGTAGGATTTCACAATTATCCCTGTTTGTATGTCATAATGTCGGCTTTTTTTGTTACCCCGTTTCAATGAGTCATAGGAATGCATTTTAAAGGACAGCTAGAGTTTTAGGTAAAAAAAAAGGTAAACCAGTATCTCTAGATACTAGGATACTAGAACAACTAGGGCTGATTTTGTTAGGGTTCCTACCTTCCCCCGGAGCGTTCGGTCGTCCTCGCCGGCCGCCATTACAGAGCCATCGGTGGGACGGCTTAATATCCGCTATCTTAATTATGTCCAGATCCCTGTTTCCCCCCCGGTTTTTGGCGCTGTTCGGGGACAGGTCATCATCATTCAGACGGGATTCCATCTCCGTTCGGTTCGCGTGGGAGGCTTGCTCCCTACCGCGTTCCCTAGAGATAGTGGTTAAGTCCGGGGGCTAATTAGGGCCGATGGACTGGTATGGGTGGGTAACCCCCGAGGTATTTTAGTTTGAATAGGACACTCCCGGTCTGACTTCTTTGTTTTAGAGCTCACGCTCGCCCTCTGGCGCTCCTCGCAATTTATTCTCGTTCGCGTGTATTTGAGTTTATTTTCGTGTTCTGGCGCTTTGCGCCTTTTGCTTGTTATTCACACTCGTGCTATAAGCGCTCCTTGAGCTTAAATGCTCGCCTTTTTGCGCTTTAGAAAGTTCCGCGATTTCTTCTCGCCTTCTGGCACTGCGGCGTCCTTTTCCACTCATTACAGCAGCAACCCGGTCTTTGTGTCAGAAGGACACTGTCTGGCGCTCTTGTGCTCTATTGAGTCGGACTCTAGTCGTGGCTGGCTCGAGGTGTACCCCGACTAGAGTGGCCACCAGGTGGAGACACACTCTATAAGACGTATCCTGGTTTTGTTTTTTTAGTATTGCATGCACTTTCGAGCTCGCTTTTGCCCCCTGACGTTTGGACTACCTCCGTGCCTCGCCATTTAAGAGACGTCCCAACCGTGACGCTTTGGCGTCCTCTGGCGACTTGCTCGCGCGTTGCTCCCACTTGGGACGCGGCCTCGGCGCGCCCCTATATCCTTTCGGTTTCATTATGTTAGGAGTCTCACGCTCCACTCTTCATCCCTTTTTAGTTGTTCTATATTATTTCCCCATTATTATTATACGACGTGGGATATACTTATCCCGCATTGGGCCCTAAATTAAAAACACCACCACTGCTCGTAACATTTTGCATAATGATTTAAGTGAAATTCTTGTTCTGGCTGACATTAGTGCAACATAAGTGTAGCAGTTTGGACATGGAAGGGAGGTGGAGGTAGACGTACAAGCAAGTGTACTGAAGTGCAACACAGTAAGGAAGGGGACAGACATGAGGAACAGTCATTAACAACACAGAGAAAAATGGACAATGCTCAAAACAACAATGCTAACATGAACAACTAAGCAAACGATACGTATACCCAATGGCACAGCAAAACCAAGCAAACTCAAAAATGAGTTTGTGCTTCCCTGTACAGCATCCCTGAATCTAAAAACTGCGCTTTGGTCACTTTTGATACCTGCAGGGAACAAAATATTACAATTACTCCTGCACATTTTAATAACCACTTTTTTTAATAACAATTTTTTACATTCAGAAAAACATTGGGGTGCCAAAACTTTTGTAAAAGGTTGTATTTTTTTTCAGCAGTGTTTTTTAATCATCTGTTGACATAGATGCTAGCTACAGGATAAACCTATGTTTGATCTGACTAGGCAAAATCTTTTATTCCACTTTGCACTGCATCTTGCTGAGCCACTGTCTAAGTTCTCAGAGGATTGATTGTTTACTCCAGTAAGACAGAATCAGAGTTTGCTTACTCTTGCTGTGCATCCTATTTGTGTAAGCGCCTGTATACTTTGTGTCTCTTTGTTTTAAAGGTCTAGTGCCATGAGAATCATTATGGTTCGAGCCTAACTGCAAACAAGAAATAACACTCTCTAAAGGCAGCCAAGTGATTTCTATTGAAGAGCAGCCTTTCAGTTTTAGGGCATAACATCCTGCAAACAACAGAAAATCAAATTGGGTCAGCAGTGTGACTCTGATAGCCTTATCTGAGCACAGCGGGAGGGTGGATGTGTGAGAGATCCGTGAATCAGTTCAGGCCATGGCTGTTATAGTTAACGAAATTCTAAACTAAAACCACTAAACAGTGCACTGAACTATTATACATTATGCTATGGCATTATATAACATATCCCTAAGATAAATAGATTCTTACATACGCACTAGTGTTGATGTAATCATTGTTTACATTTAGATTTCTGATCTAACTGTGGCACACAGAGCTATTAGCCCAAATGTGAAGGGCTGGCACAATTCAGAGGTACAGTAAATGGCATTGGCAGGCTGTGGTCGTGTAACTGAATAAACGGAGATGGAAGCACTCTAAGTGAGAGCTCCCTTATTGTTAATATAATGTCTGCTGTCCTACAACATGTAAAAGCAGGTATGGAAGTTGCCGGCGGGAAATAAAAAGAGGAAGGAGAAGAAACGGCAAACAAAAAAACATGCTGGTAGAATCAGAACCTGGGTTAAGTATACAAGAACAAAAATGAGCTCTGTAAGTGCAGAAACTGCGCTCAGAGCCGTGAAAGCGAAAGCAATGGTGCTTCAATGCTCCGGCCCCTTTCTGGCAAACTCCTGGTTACAATTAGCTCTCAACAAGCTCTCCCACTCGAAAGGCAACAAAAGCTTGCAACAAAGTAACCAGGAGACCAAAGACATTGGTCTATAGTAATGAACAGAAACTTGCAAGCTCTAGTTCCCTAGAGCTTACCTAGTTAATCAGGAAGTAAGATTAAGGGGGTATTGGGAGTAGTAGCTGTGCTGCCATCTGGAACTACCTGCCACACACTCCTTGTGGTTGCTGAAGGCCCAGCTCGACTCCCCCCAGTGGCCACAGGGAATTCTTACTGACCCCAACAAGCATAAAGGAAATATGGTGTCTCTGAATGCAGCTGTTGTAAACGGCAGTTCCTGAAGGACTGGGTTCAAATCCTGGATGGTTTTAAAAAATGAAGGTCAAAAGCGTGTTTGTAGAGAGCAGCAATGGACTTGCTACCATAGTAGTAAAACTCCCACAAACCTTATTTCCTCAGATTTGGTTGTATGTAGCTGACAATTAGCAGAGTCAGAGCACAGAAGGAAATACATCCTTAAAGCAAATTGTAATATTTGTAGAAGAATATTGTGTTTCTTATTACACTTACCAACTGATTTCCAGGTAATTAAGAGTATAACAATTAACTTTACTTGAAGCGATGACAGAAGTGCTAGACAATACTCAAAGCCAGGTAAGGCTTTGTTATTTTTTTCCTCCGTTTTCAATTGAGGGTAATAATTTAATCGAGTTTAAAACTGGAGCTCTAATGCAATAATTTCTTTCTTTACAACCACTGTATTAGAAATTGCAAAAAGAAACAATCAAAACGTATTGTCAACCAAAAAGTACTGTCAACCAATTTTTAAATAATCCAAATTTACTGTCATATTAGTTTAAGAAAGCTTTAAGCAAGTGTTAATACAGTTTGAGATTTAATTCGTTTTCTAGTTTGAATTATATAATTGTTTCAGAGCCCCATTTTCTAGTTTATTATTTATAATATTTTATATTAATTCAAGTCATTTATTCAACTAGCTTATTTCAGTTCACCAACTGTAAATATGAAAACAGTGTCTCTATCAACCTTGTTCTCTATCGCTACCACAATCAGTGCAGTGTCTAACATAAATGCTTACTGAAATTAAAACGTAAAAAAAAATGTGAACTTAAGACCGCTTTCCTGTGTCTCATTGTCTTTCTTATTGTATATCATCCCTCATTCTGTGAGCACAGGTGCACAGCACCCTTCCCTCCTCCAGACACAAATTATTATGCCCATTATTGTGTCCAATTCTCACAATTAGCTGAACAGGCCTGATCGATTCTTTTCAGTAAATAAAATCAAATCAAACCTGTCGACATATTTTAGGGAATAGTTGTTGTTTTTTTTGAATGAGAACGAAAAATTAATCTTTTTCTGTTATGATTTCATCAAACATAGCAAATTCATTCAAATGCGCTGCAATTACAGCAAAGTTTCTTGTTATAATAGAACAGTCAGTACTCAGTAGTAAGGACAAAGTCTTTGTTTGTTTCAGGCAGTGTGGTTACTAGTTACCCTGGCCCAAAGGTATATTTCCCAGAGAATATTGGGATAGTTAAAACTTTACCTAGAACATTACCTTGACCGTGTTTTAAAAAGCATAATGAAAATGTTAAATTAACTTTATTTTTTTTTACACATTTATAGATATTACAAACATAAGATTAAGAATTAAATATGTTAGTAAAAACAAATTTAAATGATTACTGAAAAATCTAATAAATAAATACATATGTTAAAACATTAGTACATCAATACTGATCAAAAGATTTTTTAAGACTAATAATTTTTTTATTGAACTCATTAATTACCTCAGAAATGTGAGGACGAACAAACAGAAACAAAGACCATCAAAAGAAATAACAATATTCCTTGTTTTTTTTTTTTATAGATTATGAATGTTGTATTTAATGGCAATGTAATTGTGGGTAAAAGATCATTATAATGCTTATGATTTAAATTAAACAAATAAATGTAAATGTAACTGCATTTAAAACATGCTTTTTTTGATTATCAGAATGCAGGTATGTAAATAAATAGTTCTTAATATATGATATAATATGAGCTTCAATACATTCTATGTATTTGTAGGTGATTTATTTGATAATGATTATCATTTGGTGAATGTACATGGTTTTGTTTGATAATGAATTTAAAAGAGTAGATGCTTCATTGATTGCATACATTAAAACTCTGTAAGAAACTGCATGAAAAACAGTGTTATATCTGCTCTACTAGACATCTCACAAACAAATACTTTGTGATGGTATCATCTGTACACATCAGAAGGCTTTATTTAATTTGCCACGGGAGAATTGATATCTCATTTAACCTTAATGTTGTAGAGGGTATTGAACTGACACACCCAGTTACCATTAATTACATCTGGTACCAAGAGCTGCATCATGAACACAGTAACTCAATTACACAATTAGAATATTCTTGATTAAGGCATGTGTGTTTATTATACAGTGTGTTTGTGGACAGTGCGTGTGATAAGGACATTATCATAATATGAATGAAACAACATCACTGGTAAGGACATAATAAATGGAATAGAATGAACATGGCTAATTAGAGATTATAGCTGTAAAATGAAGGCAATATTTTAGGAATTTTACAAATTAATTACAATAAATGCTTTAAACAAATTTGGAGTTCATATTTCCATGTGTGTACACTAGGGATGGGGAGATTCACCAATTCACATCGGTGATTCGGCACACATGTCTGCGATTCGACTGCACCAGTAGATTCAACGTGCATCGGGTTTAATTTGCGGGCGAATTTACGGTGCATCTCATCTAGCCTTTTTGCATTGGCAAAAACCATGGTTAAATCGGGTGTTTTGTTTTCCAGTATCTATTCCTTATTCTAACGTATTTTCAGAGGCAACATAATTTTTATTTTTATTGATTTCTTTTTTTTCGAGGCAACATAAATGCACCATCGTGTCCTCAGGTACTGACGTAAGCACGCAGACATACACAACAAAGATGGAGGGAAACGAGAGCATTAGCAACAACAAGGAGATATTTCATGCACCAAAAAAGACACGTGTGGCAATATTTCGGGTTTTTTAAGCGAGGTGGTCAACTTGACAAAACGCACGCAATCTGCAAACAATGCCGTGGGGCTATCAAATACGTTAGTAGCACAACGAACCTGGCGACACACATGAAAAGACGGCACGGTGTGGACATCTCAGCATAGCAGACAGTAGTATGTGTTGCAGATCATAATTTTCACTATGC
>JAVSBV010000127.1:6371039-6381967 GCA_033117975.1 Parotocinclus spilosoma | reverse complement strand
ATTATATCGTATCGGTGGCAGTGTATCGAGATGTGTATCGAATCGACCTTAGTGGTGAAGATATACATCCTTAGTGTACACAGCCTTTCTTTTGTTTAATAAGAGACATTGAAGCTTTCATTATGTTATTTACTCACAGGGTTAGGAGGGATAGTACAATGGACTAAAATGCAATGTGGATATGTTTAGCTCAGGGGTTAAAGCACTAAAGATTTAGATAAGCTCAAAATCAAATTTCATCATCCCCTGTCCTGGTCAGTGCTGGACAAAGTACAGATTTCCTACATAAGTAAATATACACATTTTTACCAAATTTACAAGTTTTACACCAATAAATGCAAATATCTTCTGTTAAAGTTTGAGTAAAAGCACAAAGGTAATGAATTAGGAGGATAAATGAAGGTAATGAAAGGTTAATGAATTTGCAATGAATTACTCGATTAATTAAAGTATATAATATGTGCACTACTGTTTTAAGTGGTGGTCTTTAACGAATCGTATTAAATGAATATAACCAATATGTAGTTTATGTTTATTCTTATTATGAATATTGTGTTATAAATTTCAATTTGCTACACAGAATAAAGTGCGGGACTGCAGCCGATGTAGACACCTCCTCTTCACAAAAGGGGTGTGGGCATTCACACAGCAATTCCATCACCATGGCACTACTTAAATACAAGATCTAACTTTGAAATTTAGTGGAGTGAAAGTGAAAAGTATCAAATGAAGCAGTATCACTCGTTCTGATGCTAGATACCCTGAATACAGAAAATCCTAAAATGTTATTTTATATTGACAGAAATTATTGTCAAATAAATGTATTATGATTCACTAATAACTAATATTTCCTTATTTATTGCAGTAATGCACATACTTTTTCTGCACGTCCACCCTGTTGTAGATGTTTTCAAGCCCCACACCTTTGACACACATGAAGTCCACTAGAATAAATTTTAAATATTGTAATTACTACAAACTTCTGACTTCTTTCTGAACACAAAAAACAGTGTTCTTACATTGTTGGTGAGTAGCACAGCAGTGCTCAAACATTCCTGATTCATTGCTTTGCTTCCCCCACATTAGCTTTTGCACTCCGCTTTGGGAAGCACTGCTTAGTGTAACAAGCAACATATAACTGCAGCAACTATTTGTTACATCCTAAACATCTCACTGCAACTGTTGATAAAATAAATACTTCTCATAGAAGTAAGGATTAGGACCAGTTGCATCAGCCTTCATCTAAGCAAATAAGAGAGGTAAACAATGTAAAATAATAAAATGACATATATCAAAATGTTTACTTCACCACAATTGATACCCAGCCCATTGGTAATCATTGCAGTTATGTTCAAAGTTGAACTTTGAATTCATCCATCGGCTGCTGGACATTTGCAGAAAATATATTTGAATATATTTGAATATATATATATTTATATATATGAATTTGTGCATCACTGCATTATTACAAGGCATGCTATTGTGGTTAAGGCACCGAAAGCAATGGTCTAAATTTTTACTTTGGCTGTGTTATTTCAGTTTTGCAGTCCACAATTAAACATTTGTGATGTGATTGATGAGGTGCTTTTGTATTTGGATTCATTGATGAGCATCTGCCCATAGAGTTCAATGTGCTCCATCAGACTTTCTGTGCCAGAAATGTCACTGCTGCAAGCACTGACATTTCAAGAAATCTAATAAAGCAGGCAAGACTCAAATAATAAAAAAGTTATTTAGCTTATTTCACCTATTTGTTGGCTTTCTACAACTCGCATATGCCGATTTACTTGTACGAAGTGACATGCTAAATCACATGCATACTAATATGTAGTGTGTCAAATACACTTACATGGCATCATAAATGTTGACTCAATAATCTTTCTTGCAGTGGATTGTGGTAGAATATTCTGTCATTTGGGCTTTTAGTAATCACTGCAATTAGATCTAAAAAGAGACCATTCAGTAAACAGGATTGCATGCAGTTCGAGAGCCTTGCCATCACTGTTTTTGTTGATATGAAAACATATACTGCATTTACATACAGTATGCTGTTTTTTCACATGTTAAAAATTCACACTTTACAGAATAAAAAGTATTTAAAAGTATGGATAATTAATAAACAGCTTTGTTTGACAGCTTAACAGATGAGGGAAAGGATGTTAAAAAAGTAAAACACCATTTAACACATTTGGCTAGTTGTTATGCCATCAATGAAAAATGATTTGACAGATTGGTGTTAACTTCACTGGTGTTACAGCCCTTGCTTATGACATCAGAGACTATTTGTGATCAACTATAGTTTTTTTTTTTTTTTTTTTTATGATTTTGAAAACTTTCACAATGGTCACAATGCAATGATTACACCTTACTTTTTATCAAGTGTGGTGAGCTTAAAAGTAGATAGAAAAGGGCTGCACAGGTATTTTCTGAACATTTTCTTAATTGGTGTCACAACCAGAAGGGCACCCCACAGGTCCAGAGATGACTGGTTCAATCCTGACCCCAGATTTTGTGTGTGGGGAGTTTTCTTGTCCTTTCTGTTTACTCCAGTTACTCTGGTTTCCGCTCACATTCTGGAAACATTATTTGGTTAGTTGGCCTAGTCAGAATGTGATATTATCAATGTAATCTTGGTTTAATGGTTGTGAATGGCCATCAATGCTGATGTGACTTTACATAAACTAACAAATAAACCCAACCATTCTGAGAATGGTCATATATTGCTTACAAGCCAGATAAAGCAACAGCATAAAGACTGCCATATTGTCATTAGAAAATGTATATTAATTAATCATAAAGTTCTAAATTTAGAGAAGCTACTGAAAGAAGCTATTCAAATATTACTGAACACTGGTTCCTGTGGGCCTAGGATTTACATTAAATGTAAGAGTTATGATGTACAGATGTTTAAGCACATGCCATTCATCACTTAGTCCATGATCAACTACTTGATACAAGTCATGATGATACCACTCAAATCTGCTTAACAGCAGACTAGCAGCTTCCCCAAAGGAATATAAATCAAACACACTGACTAGCAGGACACACTTTTACAGTATATAGTAATTTTGAGTAACATGAATTATGTCATGCTAACTTGTTCACTGGAAACAGCTAGATTAAAATTGTTACAGACATGGAAAAAAAACAGTTGAATGGCAGTTTTGGCACAATCCGGGAACACAACGTTCTCCATACAGAAATGACATACACTACATCCATTTCTGCAAGATGAACAGAAGCATTATAATCAGCCCTTCGGTGCCCAGAGGTACCAATCAGTGGTATCTAAGCTACGATTTCCATACCTCTAAATCTGCTTTTGACCTATATAAAATGTGAAAAGAATATATAGAAATGAGGGACAGTTCATGTATACAGAATACAATAATTGTTACAGTGATAATAATACATTTTAGTACTGAGGTCACTTCACGTTATATTGCTTATTGGAGAATGACATCAGCTACTAGAAAGCTGATTTGTATGGATAGGACTTTACGAAAACCGTGCCATGAAAGTTACATGGCAACATATACATCTATTCAGGTAATGGAAAAAGCTTGTGGGTTATTATTTTTAAATCAAATGCATTTAAAGTTTGCTTTGTGATGAGTCTTCTGTCACGTACACAAGAAGTCCCTTTGCATATAATAAAGTGCAATCCTGAGTAAATGTTGCATTTATTCTGCATAAATTGAAACACTGAGTATATTGCAACTGCTTCCATATATACTCTGTGTATCCAGGACTTCAGGCATGATCTAATAAGAAGTAAGTCTCAAAATATACAGCTTTCAAATGGATTTCTCAGCTTCTCCCTAATGTACCTGAATCTGATTTACAGTGCAATCCAAACAGAATAAAAATGTGCGATCCTGCATGGCTCTAAAATAAAATGCTTTCACCGTTGCTCAAAACAATTCCACCAGCTTGGTCATAAATTGCCTTCTCCGTTATCCATTCTATAATTCAGGATATATTATAATTGACTAAGCAATAACAGATTTATTTGCCTGTAAATAAGCGATGGTGGACTGGGTAATTCAGTGCACTGTAAGAGGTGTATTTATGTGGCATAGAATCAGCTGTTAATTTCCCAGAGGAAATTAATTTAGTCTGTGCTAAGCGGAAAGAGACTGAAGATGAATGCTGACCAATGTCTCTGGTCTAAATGTTGATAGTTTTCAGACCATACATCAGGATTCTCACACATAAGGTAGAGATTAATTAAGCCTATGCTGTACTGAACATACTGTATGGGATTTAGAAATTTACATCCATGTCACTGACATTTAATGTTTGAGAGTGGTAAAAATTGGGAGGCCTGTCGAAATTCACAATAGGATGTGACCATTTCTAAAATTGCCAAAAATTACTGAATACGGAATAGCCCTAGCACTGGCACTTAAGATATTCCTACTACTGTGAAATGCTCTATTCTATATGAATTTTTTGTCTAAATGAGTGGTTTTCAAAGTTGGGGGCACACAATAATGAGGCATGTTAAATGTAAAAAAGATTCACCATAAAGTTTATTTTTTTAGTTTGTTTTGTTTTGTTTTGTTCAGTAACTTGCATATATTCAAAATAAATTCCATTAGTGTTTGGAAAATCCAAGAAAGTGTTGGAGTGTGTATAAGTCGGTATAAATATAAAGAGGGGAAGTGCAGATACATTTTTGAGAGCCAATGACCTAAATGAAGTTCAGTAAATATCAGTAAAGAATGATGGCAAAAGCTTAGAATTCCATAATCAAAAGGTTGTGAGTTCAAATCAGGGCTCTTGCATGAGGCCCTTTACTTTTAACCACTCCGGCCAATTGTAAGCTTTGGATAAGAGCACACAACAACTGCATACATATAAATTATAAACTGTGGCTATCACACTTCGGGAAGCACTGATGATTTGTTTCCCATCTCACTGTGGAGAATCCTGCTCTCTCTTGTCGATAGTTGCATTGCATTCATCCTACCAACTCTATTGTTCAGGCTTTAGCACTCTTCTGCGCCAGATCAAAGCCCTAGATCTTAAGCCCCATAGGCTCAAAAGCATGCTGAGAGGCCTTGGCATTTACCAGAGCCATCTCTTTGAAACAGAGCTCAAAAGGCCAAGTAGCAAGTGTTTCCATTTTTCTTCTTCTCTAACCACATGCAAAGAATAGACCTGGCATGCTCTGAAGTGGGCTTATAAGCGAATCCTCCTACTGCTTTGCTTTACAAACACATCCTATGGAAGCCCTCGTGGTGCAGTCCAGTGCATTCTTTTAATATCAATGAGAGTGATTACTAAACGTTTTACTTTATTTCCAGCCAGAGATTAAAGCTAGGCTAAAACTTGTAATTAAATGCTTGAAAACTTTTAACGTTTGTGCCATGCTCATTCAAAATTATGTTTAAAGAATTCTTAGCTATCAATTATTTTACCGTCTTAGGGTTGGACTGAAAAAACTGGTTGAAAGGAATCTGTTGCACACATGTATTACAAAATGTATGCTGTCATGCCCCCCATTAATGTAATTCATGTTCAGAAGGATATGTGATGAGTTAGCCTTGCCTGAACACCAGTGACCCAGCGCCCCCATAACAATAACCCATTGGGAAGCAGGGCATTCAAAGGAGGAAGTGAACAACGTGATAAAACTGCTACTCTTTATCATCATAATCACAGCAGGTAACCATGTTACTAAAATCCCAGTCTTACCACCAACCAGCAAATCAGCCTTATTTAAATTTCGTGAACATTTTTAAGCTTACATCTTCCAGTGCTGTAGTAGTGACCTTTAACCAGTCCTATGAGTGCTGCCATGTTCAGGATACATGAATTCCAGGATACACCCTGGACCACCAGGGTGACCCTGATCAGGATAAGCAGGGTTTAAATGTAATAAAAGGTTCACCAAAGTAAACAGGTATTACTCTATAGGTATTACAGCAATAATTTAGTACTAAATTAACTTGAATTACATTTGGGCTACAGGGAAAAAGATCAAATGTGAAATACAAGCCAAAATTTACAAAACATCAGCATCGATCCTCTTGATAATACACTGCTCACAAAAAATTAAGGGAGATTTCACTATGGAATTGTTCATTTTTAAATATCCCCTAAGTTCTATGAGCAGTATATATGAGAAACATATAGAATTACAAACAACTACTGCAAGTTCACTAAAGATTAGTATGTCTTACCAAACTGCCTTTTTGTTTTCTGTGGGAGTTAACATACATACCAAATTAGTCATAACCATGAATCAGGGGATATTTCATTGAGGAATATCTATTTTTTTTAATTAAATTAAAATTAGTATCACAAACTGGCCATCTGTGAGCAGTATATTTCTAACATTTACCTCAAATAGAAAAAACGCTGCTTAACCAAAGTTTTTGTGAAGACAGTCTGTAAGTTTTTTGTGCTGACAACTCACCCTCACTTCTGTACTGTCACTAGACATCACTAAATGTATGTATTTGTTACAGAAAGATATTGAAGAAACACTGAAGTAATAATTGGCAGGTCAATGCCATTGCCAGTAATGAGACACAATGCTGCATTGGTGGTTCTATAAAGTCAAGATTTAACAATCTAAGCTTTCTGCCATGTCAGTGATATTTGTGACACTACAACCATAGCACATTCTTCCTCCCTCTCTCAATCCCCCCCCCCCTCGCCCCCTCTCTCTTCAGTGATTGCTAAGTGTCAATTTGATACTAAAGAAGCACAAAGGCTGTATCATCTTACATCTTGTCTCCTTCCTGTACTATCTTAAGAGGCTCTTAATGTGCATTTTTAGAACATGCTGCCTCATTGTGGAAGATGAAACTTTTAATGGATGAATGAATGTTTGAAGTAACACCGCTACAGATGTAATTTTAAACAATAATAAATAATTTCTTGTTCAGTAAGCAACTGACATATCCTGGCTGTCATTCAAAACTATGCAACTACACATACACAACTGTCTGTACCATTAATATCTGAACAGCTGAACAATATCTGAACAGTATTGAATAAATTGGTGCACTTTATCTATATTTTTTTGTGTGGTGTATGTTGGATGAGTTTATATTAATACACTATGGAAACAAATATTCCTGCAAGGACAGAAATATCTTACATTTTTAGTTTGTAGATATGTTTTGCTGAGCCACATATATATTTAGTTTAAAAAAAAAAAGAAGAATAATAATAAAAATGCAAATTTTATGTAAAAGAGAACCAGGTTAGTGTGGTTAGTGTAGTATATATTGCATTATTGGTGTGGTATTAGCAATGTTTGTCTGTGGTTTTGTTTTTAACTTTGTCTCTTCATTTTTTATAGTATAGTATTTTTATTTTTGTCATTACAAGTATAGAAACATCTGACTTGTTATCATGGTGGCGAGATTTTGCTGACTCCAACAAGTACAGATTAATTTTCATTTATTACAGAAACTGTAACTTTCTTTTGAAAATCTATATAAGCCAACCTATTTGATTTAAGTAACTTGTTAAAGTTTAGGAGTATTATTAAATATCTGCAGTAATCCCTATGTTTGGAAAATAACCACCTGGATATTGTGACAGGTATTTATTTGTATGTGTGTGTGTGTGTGTGTTTGTATAATTGTTGTACAATGTGTTACTTTTCTGACTACAGTAACTACTGCTGTTCTGACCCACCTTGAGTGGGTGTTTTGTAAAGCTCCAACACAAGAAAAATTACTTTAGGTATAAGCCAGGGACAAAACTCTCAATGATTAATCTATGGAACCTATCATTCAATAATTCAAGTCGTCAGAGGAGTTAAAATAGCACACAAAGCCTTGAGCTCATGAGCTTTTTATTACATAGAACAATTTCTCTCTGTCACTGTTTCACACATTGAGTACAATATATGGAGTATGTTCCATCATCTCCCTTCTACCTTACATGACAAATAAAGAAAGAAAGAATGTATATGTGTGTGTGTGTGTGCGCGTGTGTGTGTCTGTCTGTCTGTGTTTGTCTGAAAGAGAGACAGAGGCTTCAGTAATCACTTAAAGTAAATTATGGTCTAAGAAATAAAAAAAAAATGTACGACAATGAAACAGGACAAAATAGGAAATATTGTTCTGTTTTTATTGTTGTTTTTTTTCTTCAGTTTAACACTTGTGTAAAGCCGAGTTCATTTTATCTGTCCAGAACCACTCCTATATTTTAACAGAATTACACTGTTTGGCGGTTCATAGTTCAACTTTCACTTTTTAAAACATAAAATCAATGAGGATCCTTGGTATTGTCAGGCATGTCCATGTTAGTTTATAGTTGTTTTTTATGCCATTTTGGGTTTTTTTGCTTACCCTACTATAAAGTGTAATCAGCTGGCGTTTGAACACTGTTTCTCACAGCAAACTAAAAGGACACTTTTTGGGTAACACCAGGGTTTACAATACAAGGCAAGAGTTTGCACTGAATATCAGCAACTTTTTCAGTTAACAGTGGTTTTCACAGTACTCTACACTCTTATTTGTTGTGTTCTCATTTTGTGAATAGCACACACACACACACACACACACACACACACACACACACACACACACACACACACACACATCTATCTATCTATCCATATATATCATTATGTCTTTCAGCTTTGCAACACAAATTGGTCTGAAGCTTAAGTCATGTGAAACAACAGTAAAGGCCTTCACAAACAAGTATCTCATCTTACAGTATGGTGTGGCACAAACAAACAATCTCAAAGCTACCAGAACTGTGGAAACCATTATAAACTACACATTTCTCTAATGATCACAAGAACAACTGTAACCATTGCACAATCCTATAAAGTCCTTAGAAGTCGTCTCTAGCAAATGCTATTGTGCTTAAAGTGTCTCCATAACAAATACGCCCAAAAACATTTTTCTTGAGATTTTTGCATTGAATGACACACAAGACATTGAGCTACCATTGTAAGTATCATTACTTTTGCGTTGCAACAATGTTTGTCACTCCTGACCTACTTTCACTTAGTGAATTGTATCATTCTAGTTAATCAAGCTACCAGAAGAGCTATAGGACTCTCTCATTCTGGACAATATATTACTAAAAATGCTTCTAGGTTATAAAAATAGAAATACTATCAGACCAAATTTCTGTGCCTGACAAGTATTAGTGACTAAAATAATTCTGAATTGAAAAATATCTTACTCTTTAGCTTCAGGTTATACTTTGTCATATTCTTACACTGTAGTTTTATGTAACATTTTAACTAGTTTTATGTTATACTTTAATGCAGGTTATGTATTAATAAACAGTGTTGAACATAATACATTTTAATCTCCTTACTCCAAATAAGTGAGTTAATGTTATGGCTAGCTGTTGGGGAAAGTCCTAAATTACATTCTTTTGAATACATAATGTGATATGTAGGGTATAGAAGCTATTACGTTATTTTCTATGAAAAGCACAGATGTAAACCATCTAAAGTCATTTGGGATTCATCCTACCTTGGGAGCTGCTACCATAGAAACTGTGCATGAGTAGTAAATGAAACAACTTATGAAAATGTGGTTTATTTGTGTTAGTTGAGTCCAAGAAGACAATTCCTTGTTTGTCAGCTTTTAACTTTAATTGCACTCAGTTTCTATACTATAGTGATGCATAAGATACTGTCCTGGAGTGTTTTTATTTATTACTGCAGTTGTTTTGTTATTGTCAGAAGAAGCATTATTAAAGGGCAGACATGCCAACTATTCTTACTAAATAAATCAGCAATTGTTTGCATAATAATACTAGTTAACTTAAGAATTGCTTAAACATTCAACAAAAGAATTATAAGTAAAATACCGTGATATCATTTTTTTGTTGTACATATTTACTTTTAAACTAATATTTAACTAATGACTAAATAATTGACTTACTTGCTTACTTTTCACTACATGTGTATATGCCCTACCATAGAATATACTCACTGACTAAAAAAATGCATCCAGATGGATCGGATTGCTGAAAGACTCGACATGCAGTTATGAATCAGGCACATATTCAAATGATTACAGGTGTGGTCTGATTAGACATTGGGTCTTGGCATAAAACTGCTTCCCTTGCTGCCTTATAAATAGGTTTTCCAACACTACCTTTGGGTAAGAGATTGTTGACTGCTACAATGCATTCAAAGACAATTTGCCCACTCAATATAATTTGAGAGAAGGCATAACATTGGACCGAGAGAAGCCATCGCCGTATAGCAGGACACCATATGTAACCTACTTGCCTCCATGCCCAACCCTATTTCATGTTATATCCAGGTGGTCTAACGGTTATTGGAGCGTGCTTTGAATTGTACAGCAGCCAAAAAAATCCTTTCACTCTTATATTGTAATTACTTAAATATATCATAATTAAATTCACACAATATAATGTCATTCTACTATAACAACTCCTTGGGTGAGCTTTTGGATTGTTTGTTTGTTTTTTGTCATTGAATGTATAATTGTCTTATACGACAAAAAGAAGTATATGCTTACCTGATAGGACTTCTACAGCATTTAAAATGTATATGGTCTAACACATTTGTCTGGGTACTTTTCCTTGCAGCATATGCTGTGACAACTTTCACTTGCTGATTCATCTCTTTATGCAACTGTAAGTGCAACTGTATGTCACTGTCCTTAGAGTTATAGGACCAACAAAGCAAGCATAACATTCTGCAATGGCTTTTATTTTAGATCTGAACACCTGCATAAGGCATCCTGTCCTCTTAATGTTTGCACCTGCCTCCAATGCACAGCTGATGCGGCCTGGAGGCCAGGAGGATAAAGACATCATCTGCGAGGCTAAGAGAATGGATGACCTGCAGAAATGTCACTGTAGAAGTGTGCATACACACACAGTTCTGCATACGGTCTTACGTACGGCGCTCTCTCTCTCTCTCTCTCTCTCTCTCTCTCTCTCTCTCTCTCTCT
>JAVSBV010000127.1:6354570-6369174 GCA_033117975.1 Parotocinclus spilosoma | reverse complement strand
ACAAAAGTTGAGTGCGTTGTAGCGCATATTTAGTCAATGACATGTACACACAACAGTATATATTTGATCACTTATTTCTTTACATTTTAGGGGAAGCTGAGCAGTCTTAGAGCAATCGCCACTGGCTCACACCCTCTTTTTCTCACATTGTGCCACTTTGGGGACAACAAGTAACCTAAGGCAAGACAGAGGAAAAAAAAACACAGGATTGGTTTAGGCTTGGGAATCGAACCAGGGATCTCTGGAGCTCTGAGACAACAATGCTAACTACTGCACTGCTATGCCACAAGAAAGGGAAACTAAAGTATATTTGTTTTTCATCATGCAATGTCAAACTTCATGTGTTTTGTAGGCTGTTTGTCAGATTTAGATTTGCCCACTAGGGAAAAAAATGACATTCAACAGCACTCTCCCATGAACAAAAGCTAACATATTGCAATGTTGCACTGAGACTCAGCAGCAAACTGCAACTGTCTCGCCATTTATCACAACAAGAGTCTCAAAAGGAAATTCAATTACATTCTTACTTAGAGTTTCTCTTGATTACAGATGAGGTAGTGGTAACATGCTGGGTTTTAAAGCATGGTACTTCATTTTAATAAATCATTCCTGTGTGGTTTATTTATCTTATATTAAAAACAAAATGTTGCCTTAAATAAAGTATGAAAAGAGAGTAAGATGGAAAGAGGTTAAGTGTACTCATTGTAGGGTTTGCCAGGCCTACCAACATTGCTCTGTTGATGGAGCAAAACCTGATTCTAGAAGTCTACATGGGTGTATCTGATTACCTACAATTACACATGGAAGAGCTCACACTGTGGAGCAAGCTGCTCAATACAAGGCAAGAATGTGGTTTTACAACTCAGTGTGACATAAAAGCCAGTACCCCATGCTCCAAGGTGACAGAGGGTTTGTGCATGTGTCCATACATTGTGGTACACCGCAGAAGACTTACTCTCATGAAGGCAACATTACCAGGGAGAATACTAGTAACCGGATTCCATGTCAACTTTAAGGGCAGACATTGCTCACACTAGAGACATAGAGGTGTGCAAATCCCACCTCTGCTGAGCTGCTACTGTTGGGTTCTCAGACAAGGCCTTTAGTCAACAATTGCTTGGCTTGTAAGAAAATAAAAATATTAGTTGTAAGTTGCTCTGAATAATGGTGTCTGAAAATAACTAAAGGTAAATGGCATTAGATCAACAAGTGTACAATCTGAATTAATCAGTCGAGAGCACAACTCACAACACAACATAACATGGCGAAATGGAAGAGAGCTGGACTATCTCTTTTGAAATACATAGATCCCAACGTGTGTGCAGTTTACATTTAGCAGTGTTGTTTCACCCAGTCAATATTGGCTTGCTCGCAATGGGCGCCCGAATGCCTTCAGAAGTCCCAGTCAGCCCGGCCCTGCCTCTGTCAGAATCTGCCAGCACTGATAGTATTGACTGGATGCCCTGTTCATGCTGTAATAAACATAGACTCTCCATGCCCTCTGGTGTCTAAGAGGAATAGGAGGGTAGAGGTTTGATTGGTCTGAAAATGTTTGCGGTCAAGTTGTCACGTCATGTCTTGCCATTAAAAGAATGGAATAACTAGCAAAGACCTGAAACGTACATAATTTGAAAAATAATCAGGTCTGTTCCTAGTTCATTAAGGCATGCTTAGAATAAATTTTGATATCTGATTATTTCCAAAAATCTGCAAAGATGTTGTAGGTTCTTCACAGAAAATGAGTCAAGCCCAATGAATAATTTATATTTTGTTAAAAACGAAAGCGGAGCCGAACAATAAACAAATGTTAGCATACAGTATTCCCATGTCATTATATACTGCTCACAAAATTAGGGGATATATCATTATGGGACAGTTCATTTTTACCATTATCACCCAATTTTCGTGAGCATTATATTAAGAATAAATACATTTTATTTAAGGGCACTATGCAAGGAGATTAGAAACCAAAATTAGAAAATGTTTGGACAGTAAAAACATAATAAGGTTCATAATAAGGTTCATACTGTCTGTTATGAAATAAAAGACAAGGTTTGGAGGGGAAAGCATTCGCACCCTAATTCCTAAGTTCCTGCTCAAAACATCCTTTTGATTTCATATTTAACAATGTTATGTGTTTTATCCTGGCTGTTAGATTTAAAGGGAATTCTTATTTTTAAGTTGTGCTGTTTTTAAACAGTTATGGTTGGGTCCTGCGTCAGGAGAACCGACAGGACCAATTTAAATTGGTGCACAGCAAAAATAAAGTACTTTGAGTTGACTCACAATGGTGTGTTAGGTCGGGTGGTATAAGCAGGGCAAAAGCTACTTTACCTATAGATGGCATTGATAGTACATTACAGTACTACATGATTAATGTTAAAAAATCATACAAATTAACATCTTGAGCTAAGAAGAGACAAAATAGAATAAAAAGCAATTTGACAAATATACAGGCTACTTTGTATTGTTTTAATAAACACTGCAAAATTACTTATAATGCATCATGATATACTGCTCACAAAATTAGGGGATTTTTTAGGGGATATCTCATTTTTAACTATGCTATAATTTTCTAAGCAGTGTATTTAACTCAAACAATAGTCATCATCTACTCATGAAAACTGCATTCCCAGTACATTTCAAAAAGAGTATTAAGTTACAGAAATAATTAAGTAAAATATTTAAAAATAATTAAGTACAGTAACAAAATGTGTGCATGTCATTTAGATACCAACATAGATATCTTTAGTAAGAATACTGCAGAATGAACGCAAGTGGTGCTAAAGTGTTCCTTAGTCGAGGTCAGCATATTTCTCATATTAAGCCTCTCAAGGTTTCCCTCAGCCCACGGGAAGGTATGGCCATTTAACAACAACCTCACCTGTCTATCCTTTATCTCATTCCTCTCTATCTCTCTATCCTTGTAGCGATAAGAGTTTTGAAGACATCCTGAAGGGATTTTTGACCTTCCTGTTCCATCTCTATTATTTTCTCTACATTTATCCATTCCATTTCAGACCTCAGTCTTATCAATTATAATTACAAAACTTTTATCTTGTTAAGATCTACTTTTGTTTTCCTTAACGGCATCTACCATTGTTCCCCCATTTTACCGTGCTCCATCATGTTAAGGCGATTTTTCTTTCTCTCCTTATTTGGTCCTCTCTCCATCTTCTATCTTACAATTTCGTTACTATTACTCTTTTTTTGGACTCGCTGACTGGTAGCGCTGCTCTCTTGCAGATTGCCCGACTTGTAGGCCAAAAGTATAGCTTGCATCTGTGTCATAAGGGGCAGAAAATTGGAGTGTTTGTGGGTGGAGAGGAAGGTGCTGTTCGGAGTAATTTAGCCTGAGCAGCTTCCAGGAGAAAAGGGAGGCGAGCCTAGGCCAATGGGCACAGGCCTTTATGCTCAACTGACAGACAAACACACATACAAACTCACAGCACAGTGGCCACATGTGGTGTCAAATGACCATCAGTCAGTCATAAGCGTGTACACACGTACACAAACACAACTAAGTATTCCAAGTCCTTCCAGCCACCAGGCACTAGCTAAATGTAATCCCAATCATTAAATGCAATACAATCTACATATGAAATTTAATTTTCCCAAATTAATTTTACTACCCATCTGTGATTGGCTTTCAGATGCAATGTGTGGAGCAGGACAAATATGGTGGTCAGCTAAAAGTGAGTTCAAATGAAATTACTTTACAAGAGGCAAACCAGAATTGAAAAATGCAGACAGAAAGGCATTTAATTAGCATAAAATCTGATCACAGATTCAAATGACAAAAATAAAATGGAGGAAACTCCTATGAACGTCCTATCATATCTAATGGCATTGGCTTAGGTAAAGAAGCAAATTAATTTAAAATGTGGGCACTGAGCAGAAGCACATGTTCCTGGCTGATGCTTCTAGCCCAGGGAGAGCTGTGTTATCAGCCAGTGAAGTTGGGCAAAGCTGAGAGCTGCAGCCAGCAGCCGTTTCAGGTAGAGGTTTAGGATTGTGAAAGATAGTAACAGAAGGCTAATGTCATCATATTTTACAAAACAGAGATAGGGGGCAAATGGTAATGACTGGTTGCCAATGATTTTGCTACATTTGAGCAGAGTGTAGAAGTGAAGTGTTGCACCTTAACTATCATGCGGGAAAGTCTGAAAAACTGAGATACCAAAATCAATTACTAGCACTTTTATGTGTTGTCTGCAGAGACAATATTGCAGAACTTTCCCATGTTCACATTTCGTTTATCTTTTAAATCTCTCTCTGTGACTGCCTGAGGGGGGAAAAAAAATCACTGAAACAGCAAGGACTCATGAACATCAGATTTGGTATAGTGAATAGACTCTTTTGGGTAAAACAACAGGAAGGACATGCTGCTGAGCCATTACATGCTCAGCTACACCTGCTGTGTGTATGGCTCTGAAAGTGGTTGCATATCTGTAGTGTGTGATGGATGATAAGGATAATGAGTGATGATATGTAAATGCCACAGGGGAGAACACCTGAGCTTCACTTACTCATCTGACTCAGACAAATAGAGCAAGAGTCCAACAGAGCAAAGCAGTCTGAAAGAGAAACAGAAATTCTTCATTTCAATATCTTATACACACAAGGACTCTAATTTTAAATGAGTCTGAAGTTCTACCAAAGAACACAACATGCTTAATAGTTTATGGAGGCCATGGTTGTGTGAGTCACTCCACCACTGATTCTGTAGCAGTGCTTCCCAGATACAATCTGGATAATGTACTCAACACATCAGTACAAATAATTCAGTACAAATACTTAGTATATTCTTCAGTTAGCTGCATTTATGTACAACTGAAATCAGAAAAGTTGGGCCAGGATGGAAAATACCAATAAAAAAAAACAGACTAAATTATTATGCATGTCATACACATATGTATAGTGGTAGATGCTAATGGTTTTAGGATTTTGGTATAAAGCAGACTTTTTCCAATATTACATTTTTCTTTTAGCAACAAATGTCTCCTGATATGTACATAGTCATTTTCTTTCATTCATGTGCAAAACATATTTGGATGCCATCCTTCAGCCGTTGTTGTCTTTGTGTGTCCTGATCATAACAGTTCGTTTGCTTCCAATTTTAGACCACAGACGCAGCAGCCTGTTTCTAAGGAAAGCCTCAAAAATAAGGTTTAAATAGACTGCTGTAGTTAAACTACTTAAAATTGTTTTTAGATAATTTACACTATTTACAAAAAGAAGCTTTCGGACCTACAGGAAAAACCTGCAGCCGTTCCATTAAATGCGCACAGTTAATGAACATGGGAACAAAATACCCTATCACTGGGCTTTATGTATTACTGAGTTTCCAACACAAACACAATGAACTTCTAAAAACACCTAACAGAATGAATTCCTTGCATTAAAAGGTCAATTACAGATGGAATTACTCATTCATTCATTTTAATACCCACGTCATCCAGTTCCTGGCAACTTTATGCAAGGCAGGAACTCACCATAGTCAGGGTTCCAATCCAACATAGGGCCTATCCAAACACACTTGCACACATACACACACAATCATTCTCAAAATTGCTGACTCAAAATTTGGGGAGCATCAGTATACCCAGCTGTTTGCCTAGCTCTGTGTGCCTGTGTCATGTGTGACACTGAAAATGCATTTTAATGCTAATCATAATTCATTGCATACACTTTAATCTGGTTTTATTAATCAGACACTTGAGGTGTTTTCATCTCCCTAGGACAGTGCATTCTATTTTTGCATATATCATAAATATATATAATAGGCAAATATTTAAAGAACTACATAATCTAAATTCTATAATATTTCTATTATATATCATGCACACACAAATTAGAAGATAATTCAAAATGAAATATCTCATAATGTTTGTGAGCAGTCTGTTATACATCTATAGTCTATTATTTTTTAAATGTATTTACTATTTAGTGTAGTTGGGTGTTTAAAAGAAGAACTGCTCTAAATAAAAAAAAACGGTAAAGTCAATAATAGCTATTGTGTAACTATATGTTTTTTTTATATGTTTAGATGTTGCCTTATATAATGATATATTGCATTGCTTAATATTGTCTAATTAGGAGTGAGTTTTTATATTTTGAAATTCTAATGTATTTAATCTATTTTTGTTCCTTGTGTCTGAATACGTTTTATTCTTAGCTTAGTTTAAGAAAATAATGTCTTGTGTATGATTTGCAGCTGTTGAACATGTACCAGTGTCAAGGTCCTGGATGTGTACCTCTTGCCTTCAGAAATACAGACATACTTTTTCAAACACTGACTTAGAAATTCTCTTTATCGTAATATTTTTATTTGAAGTACATTTAGTATTATGTATTTTAATACTTCTTCTTGAGTAAAATATATATGCAGCACTTTTTACTGGAGTATTTTTATCAGAATAGTTATTTAACTTAAAGAAATTGTCTACTCCTGTAACCTTTACTGTACAGACTAATCTGTGTTATAAGTCACATGGTATACCAGTTATCAAGAGTAATGACTAATGACCTTAACAGGATATAAAGGTCTAAACTAAGTATATATTTATAATACTGCTATTTATGATGGTTTCTCAGCAAATCAAAATCTTTTTGTCATTTCAGTTTTACTTGTTACCCACAATGTTTTCTGTGTCGTGATTACCCCACTGCAACAACAACAAACACACTATAATACAATTCTACTGAGTTGAGTGCATGCTGGCAGCGTAAAGTAGAAGTAGAAAACATGCTGTCAGACAGCAGAGAACATTTGGATGCTTTTATTTATGGACATGCATTTAGAGGCAGAAATCTGAAGAACCAATTACAGGCACACAAGGGGTAGGACATGGGAAACAAGATCCATGGAGAGGGTGAACAAGGTAGAGAGACAAAGTGAATCAAAGTCAGTGGTTCTACATTACAGATGCTGTTTTTTAAAGGTATTTATAGAAATTCTAATTGCTGGATGTAGCTAATGTTAATGTATGCCTTTTTCCTCTTTTTGTATTTCAACTAGTTCATTTACATTAACACTTCGACCAATATATACACACACCATTAAACTAAATTTGCAGGTAGATATTAGCTAAGAAAAATCACAGCACACCTTTTTATTCCAGATAAAATGAGAAAAAGACATATATGAATAACCCAGCAATTAATGGGTAAAGGGGTCTATCTTTTAGGCTATGTTGAGAACATGGCTGGCATCTTGAAAGCCATATATCAAAGAAGACCCGAGTTGCCCTAGAAATTGATTGCTGCAATCAGAGTTGCAATATCTCTTGTGGTTCAAAAGTTATCAACACAGAAATGTCTGAACTTTTGTTGTTCGTCACAGGTAACTGAAGATGGAATTGACAATAATAATGTCTGGCCATATCATAGTCGCAGATTTCAACAACTGACACCCAGAAGGACCACCAATTTTACACAACACACTCATACCCAAATTCCAATAAGCACGCCATGTAGTGGTCGTCTGAAGACCGCCACCAATGAAGAAACCTCAACAATGGCTTTCCCTGCCTTTTGCCAAAAGTTCTTGATGCAGCACATAACTTGTCCTGTCTTTTGACTCACAAACGTGAGTACACCCTTAACATTTTTATATCCAAAATGAAATATCTCATAAAGAAATATCCCCTAATTTTTGTGAGACATGTATTTTATTATACTTTTTCATAGGACAGTATGGAGATATGGTACTTTGATACAATGTAAGGCAGTCAGTCTACAGCTTAGATAAATTACGAATGAATCAAATGACAAACTCAAGGATAATGGCATGAAATTGTATTGTTCTTGGCGCAGATGATGTCAAAGTTTGTGGAGAAAGCTAGGGCAAATTCTGAAACTTTGAGCATTATTGAGACGAAGCACTGAGCAAAGTCACCTAATTGAATGGTGCATGGAGTGGCTGGGGTACTGGATGGGCAGAGTAATTAAGGAAGGAGAATAACACTGAAGGTTGGCTGTGACTGTATGGGAGATAAAGACGCAGGTGTAGGGAGGCAGAACAGGTTGGCTGGCTGTAAACAAAGTGAACATGTGTAGTAAACATGAGTTGTTCAGAATAAGTTGTGGCTGGATGAGAGATGGAGCTTGGAGGCTTGGCTGAATACATTCAGAGAGTTGGAAAAGGAAGATTGGGATGGTTAGAAGGATGAAGGAGGGGTTTGGACAAAGTGGGAAAGGGATGGAGGGGAAGGATTGAATGAAGGAGGGAATGTTATATGGGGTTGGATGTTGTAGATTTAAGTGCGAGGGGGTGGGGTGTTGTAGATAGATGAGGGAGGGATGAAATTAATGTGCTGGAGAGAATTTCAATCTTTGTATATCTTCAAAGATACCTGTAATGTAAATAAGTCACCTTTTGGTGTGATGCATTAGAATTTGATGACTCTTTGATTTAGATAACTCTAAAGTTTGACAATGGCCCAACTGTTCCAATGCCCAACTCAAATGTTTTGTCACTATTCATACTGAATAATGTTCAATAACACTGGAAACATACCAAATGACCAAAGGTATGTCTTCACAAATTCGAATTAGTGGGTTAGCCATTTTAGCAAGATTCTTTTATCCAAGCATACAACCTTGCAATCTCTATAGACAAACATTGAAACTCTCTGAGCTCCATAGTTTAACAAATCCTACTGCCAATGCATGACATGTTGGAATTCCAGTCCAGATTCCAAGTCCTCTCATGCAAAAAAGTGTAAATAAAAATACACTGAAAGTCAGTACAATACCTTATTGTTGGAAGCTTGATCACAGATGCCACATAGGTGAAAATAGTTCACATCTAATGTGCTTAGAATGCAGCTAATTCCCCCAGTTATAGTACATATCTCTGAAACAGGGACATCTTTATGTACTATTGTTATTGTTCCCAATAACAACGCTCCTGCAATAACAATCTGCTATTCCATATATTCTACAACAAATTATACCAATACACAGTGAGTCCCTTACAACTAAAGAAAATAAATGGCTATGAATACATACATATTTACAAAGTGATGTGCATAATTAGCCGATCATGACCAGGACAGAGAGAGAGCAAGAGACTGTTTCATTTGTTCTGCCATGCTCTCATAGGGTCAACTCAATTTCATCCCTGCTCCAAAGTCTCACTGGGTCTGTTTGAAGTCACCAACTTTATGTAATGTCAATGACAGATGGAAAGAGCATGACAAAAAGAGAGAGGAAGTTGATATAATAGAGGATTTTTTCCACTGGATTAACTCATGGGGACAGCTCAGGGGAAAATAAATATATAAAAATAAAGTATGGATTTAAATTTAGGATTTTCTTAACATGCTTTATGCCAGTATGTCCATATATTGTCCGTCAAATACACAGTGTATATACACATCACATATGTATTTTCAATTACTTATATGTCCTGACTCACAGTCACAGATGGCTGCAATGCTGTTAGTCCTTCAGTGAATTAAGTGACAACTCAGCCATAGCACTGGACTAGAAGTTGAATTTGACAGCTCATTACAGTTAGAGATTTACTTCTTTTCTGGAGTTAATAACACTTAAAATCACGTACTGCCCCTGTCCTACATACCCAAACATAGTAATGCCTTTGGAAAGGGGAAATCTTATTTTCAAAAACACTCAAATTAAGACCAACTGGTGTGGACAGAGCTGATAACAGCTGTCCAGCCTGCAGTGTCACCTACATCATGACAATTAAAGCAATATTTAATGGTTTAGTCGCTGAAGAGTAACATCATTATCCTAGAGTCTCATAATGATCAGTCATTGAACAAATATTGAGAGGAAATTGAGAAATACAAACAAAGGGAGGCATTTAAATTACTCTATGAATGATTTGAATAGCCTAATAAGCAATCTGCAAGGTTGAAGATCACCAGTGACAAACATATTATATTGAGTTCACATTTTAATTTATAAACCATAATATCTACATATAAAGACAAATAGGGAGAAAAATCAATGAGAAACATCTGAGTAGTGCTACTTACACATTTACATTGTATTTAGTAGACACTTAGCCAGACAAAAAAAAACTGATTTAGTGTTACAACACAAGCAATCGTTGGCTTGCTTGCTCAGTGAGTGCGTTTACATGACTTAAATAATCCAGTCTAATTATTCAAGTAGTTATGCATAGAGCATACTCTGATCTAGAAATACGTTTTAGAAAATCAGATACAGAAAGTTGGATTTTATCTATGTTATTACTTACAGATTTCCCATGACCTGTATACCAGTTTTCGCAGTTTTCTCACTGTGGTTTTTAAAATAAGCCAGATCTGCTTAGTCTTTTTCCACTGACTGTAGCATGTTTCTTTCTTGTGGTTGTTGTTTTTTGTTGTGATATCTGGTTACATAGAAATTAAATGTGCTATGAAATTAAAAGCAGCAAAACAGCAATCTAAACATTTTGTGGAGCATCTAAAATGTAATACATACTCAAGAAAATGAATTTCTGAAGTTACTGCATTATTAAGTGAATGCAAATGCTCTCAATGACCCAACTGTGGCAGCTTGGCAGAGGTAGGACTTGAACTCTGCACCTTTTGGTACACAGCCCAGTACTTTAATCTTTGTGGATCACAGGGGTTTCATTTCATTTTAACACACCTGCATTATTATTTTTGTTGTCTAGTTAGAAAAATGTTTTATTTCTAGATCTGCCTTTGTAAACATTTAACATGTGCCCAAACCATTTGATTGTATACAGTCTAACCTCCAGATTAAGAACAATAAGCTAAATGTAAACAGAACAATAAAACATACTGTGTTTTTTAGATTCATTATTAAAGCTCTACACACAAACAGATGGGTCAGTGAATTTGGAGAAACATAACAATAAGATAGACAAATGGGCAGTAATGGAATAGACCTACACTGCTGGCTTAACGTCACACCAAATGTCAGTGCCTCCATCTGTTCTCCTCTGATGACACTCACTGTGTGATATGTAGCAACTGCTGAGCTCTCCAAGATGGCAGCCCCCTTCCTTGTCTCCCATGCCAGGTGTTTGGATCAAAAAGTGTGCTAAACAAGAGCCCCGCTGGCCATGCCAAATGCAGCCGGTGGCCACCGCCAAGAGATCGAGATGTCTCTTTTATCAAATGTGTTTGGAGGGTCATTTGGCCTGACCGTTGGCTGTGGGACTGAACATACTTAGCCCTAAGCTCACCCGGTGTGGCACTCTGTTTGGCTGAAGCGCTCAAGAGGGTTCTGGATGTTCCTCGGATCACCTGGGCAAGTTTGAAAGGCCTCTTCACAATTTTCTCTTTTGCTGGATGAAGGAAGTACATTTTGTGTGCAAATATATCTGTTTTCTATCTAACTGGTTTTACAAATCTGTAAGGGCAGGCACTCAAGTTTATTTCACGTGTAAAGGAACAGTAGTGTAGGGATAGAAACTATTTGAGCAAAAGTGGCAGAAAATACCCGTGGATTCCTGAAAATGGTTAGAGAGAGAGGAGAAAGACGTCGACATAACATGACTAAACGTTTTTTCCTTTGCCTTAAGCTGCTCAAGCCCTCCATGCTACTCACTCAAAATGGATGATGTGCTTCATACAATTCCCCTGTGCTTTGGGCTGCAGGAGAAAGAATGTCTATTACTGTAATGCTGTGCTAACCCCAAGTTGACTATGTCTGGAAACCAGAGGGCCAAAGACTTCTTTTCACTTTCTTTTTCCTGTCAAATGGCTGTCGCTTAATCTTCTCCTATGTGTTTCGGTGGCCCCAAAGAGACGTACTGCGTCTGCATTCAATGTGTCATTTGTCAATATTGTAAAATACCCCAGGGTCAAACCACAGACACATTAAACTGGGTAAAGACGATCTCTTTTAAACTGACTTAGTTTAATTGAAGTGATGAGACGTAAGGCACTTTTCTGTACCCCACACTGTGATTATGTGGACAGATTAAACTTACTGCCACCTACTGGAGCATGGAAATATTCAATGGTAAGCAATCCAGTCCTGGTTTGTTGTAAAAAAAATTTAAAATAGTTAATAAACTGTATAATTATGTTGTGTTAACCATGCCAAACTACATGTCAATCACTGATGATGATGACCAACATAATGCCACTTTTAATGCAAGGTCTTTATTACATTTAACAGTACTTTAATGTAAACAGTAACATGCTTGGCCAAAAGGAACAAAATTTTATGTAGTTCCAGGTAAGAAAGCATTTTAACAAATGGAACACATGCAAAATGCAATAAGGCTCAAGCTAATGAAGCTAAGAGTAGACAATTGGTCAGAAGACACAAAGCCTAAACATAAAGGCAGACCGTCAAACAAAATAGAGGTGTATACATAAACAGATGCAGGTCTAAACTGCGGCTTCATCCTGACTGTCAGTGTCAGAAGGCTATCTTCAGGATTAAGGATACAGGCCCAGGACAATGGCAGTTTGACCAGTCAAATGGGAGGTCCCTTAGAGGAAAGACCTCTTTTGCAATCAAAATCACAGTGGGTAATAAATCTACTTAAAACGCTTTGCTTCTGGAAAAGGGCAAAAGGAAGGAATTTAGACAAACCTTTATATAAAATTGCTGAATTTAATAGCATTAAATCTCCTAATGAACCTGGCATGTTGTGTCGGTTCAGCTAATTTTAAAATGTTTTGCAGATTAATTTAATTTGCACTCAGTAATTTGTGCCTTTGGTGTCTGTGTCCATTTATTGTTTGGCCACTGCTGATGGATTCCAAATGGTGATACTGCTTTTCCAAGATCCCAGTGTCCAGTGGTATATAACTATCACCATATTCTTCACTGGCTACACCAAGATCAGCGAGAAAGAATTCTAAGTAATCAAAGAACATTATTTTTCAATGACACACTGCACTACATTTTTGGTATGCTTTAACTGCTTTAACACATGGTGTCAGTTGAGAGTAGTTTGGTGCTTTGTAACTGTAAGTCTGCACAATTCTCAACAACATCCTTAAACGCCTTCTAGGCTACTTTCCCTGGCCACACTAGCATATCATTGAAATGCCTGTCACTGATGATTTGTGGACCAACAAAAATGTGTTCCATCACTTATTGTTGGAAATATCTTTCTCAAACAGTCTCAAAACACTCTCAAATCTGTCACCATTGTATCAATCACATATAACAGATTAGTGTCAGTTTTTGTTCAGTGGTATAACTGAGCTTAACTGTCAAGTCAGAGTTTTATTGTGATAATCTGTTAATCTGTTTCTTTGTAGTCCACCTGTTTCTCAACATAATTTGTTAACTCACTTTACTCTGTTTTCTGATGGCCAGGACTCCCACATGACCACCACAGATCAGGTACTATTTGGGTGGTGGATCATTCTCAACACTGAAGTGATACTGATGTGTTGGGGTTTGTTAGTGGGTGTTGTGCTGTTCTGAGTGGTTTAGACACAGCAGTGCTGCTGGTGTTTTTAAACATCTCAGAGGCATTGCTGGTCTGAATAGTCCTCCAATCAAAAATGTCCAGTCATGAGCATCCTGTGGGCAGCATCTGGTGTGCACTGATGAAGGATTAGAGGATGAATAACACAAACTGTGCTAAAACAGATGAGCTTCTGTCTCTGACTTTACAAGATGGAGCAATATGGTAAATGTGTCTAATAGAGATCACAGTGATTGAACACAGTGTTTAACTGCAGCAATAGAATGTTAATGAAGATTGCCTATTGTATCTAGCACTGCTACTACCTGAACAAACGCCACTGCAGAGGGCACCCACTATGTCTCTCATACGCTGCCATAGCAACAGCACTAAAATTGCTTTAGGACTTGAGAGTGCATTTCCAGGGCATAGTGATGCATTTATGTCAAGCATAGACTGAGTAGCCCCTACAGCAAAAATACCATCATGGTATGCCTGGTCATGTCTCTACCAGTCTAGTACCTTCAAATTTGGAATATTTGGGATTGGCTCTTGATTATACATATTTGATCACTGGTTTCAATGATTAGATCCCATGGCTGCTCATACCACAGCTACACAGATAATACTCAGCTTTATATTCCATTCCCTCCACCCACCTCACACATTTTAAAACAAGTATCTGACTGTCTTCATGATATCTCTTCCTGGATGGCAAATACCTTCTGAAAGTCTCTAAATGAACACAGACTCTAATGAACACAGACGGTGTCACTGTCCACCTGGCTGACGTAGCAAGACTCGGTGTGATTTTGGAACAACAACCTACATTTTTCTAACCACATCACATCAACCACCAGATCTTGCAGATTTTTCTACAACAACAGACTAATACTACCTTCCAGACCAGAAAAGCTGTCTACACCTTCATGCAGTCTGTTGTCATTTCCAGACACCATTACTGCACTTTTTACTTGCTGGTCTGCCTACATTCTCAATTGCTTCACTACATAAAATTAAAACTATGCTACTGCTCCACATTATTTTCATTCTTTGAATCAGAACTACACACCTAAAGGCCCACTCAGGGCATCTGGTACATAAGTATATTATTCTCTGAGATCAAGCCATACCTCCAAGGCAGTGGCGATTGCTCTAAGACTGCAAGGGAAGCTCAGCTTCCCCTAAAATGTCAAAAAATAAGTGATCAAATATAT
>JAVSBV010000127.1:6337643-6354470 GCA_033117975.1 Parotocinclus spilosoma | reverse complement strand
CTACATCTTTCTCTACATTTGAGCTGTACCTACAGGGCCGTATCTCAGTGTTTCATTGTCCTGGTTCCTTGCTGATAGAACAAGCCTCCTACACCAGTCTGAACTGCTTTTCTCTAACTAGCCTCCATTTCTATGTCACTTACCAACAGATTCTTCCAGTCTAAAGTAGGAAACAGATGAAGTACTGCATCACATCTAATGCTAGACTGCACCATTAATGCCAGAGTTTTGTAAATTGTGTTCTAATGATGATCTAAGTGCTTTTTTCTACACCGACCCAAAAAAGCAAGTCTGTCAGACAGTAAAAAAATACAAGCACTTTAGACAGAGTGCAGTTATATTTCTCCCAATTGCCTTCAAATGGTAGTGTGCCACCATTCCACGTCCTTAAGCACACACACACACACACACACAGACACACACAGACACACACGCACGCACACAGTTATGCTGCCACTTGCACATTTATTCCGAAACCAGATCAGTTTGGACTGAGAGTTTGCTGCGTATAAATCATTGTGAAAGCAGATTTCAGGTTGATCTCTGATCCATCTTGAATACTTTGCAGGCCATACCACAATCATCCATTATTACAAATCTGCATGTACCTCGAAGATTTGCAGTTAGTTTGGTAAAAAGGTAAAGGTTAAAAAAAAGTCAAGTGTTTTTTAACTAGTTAGATTGACAATCAGATGTGAGTGTGCACCCTATTGTATGTAAAGTACAGAGATATGTAAGTATTTGGTATGACACCCAAACACCACCACCACCATTTTAGCAAATAACTGATACCTGATCAGTCGGATTTCATTGTATCAATAACCATCATTAATCGACACCTGCTATTGTCTTTGTCAAACGTTACAAAGCAGAAATACATTTACAAATATTACTTAAAACATACAGTAAAAAAAGAGCTTAATGTTAAGCATGCCAGTAAGCAGCTGCGACTTCTCTTAGTCTGGAGGCATGTAGGATGGATAATCACAAATTGAATGTCAAATTACATGTATTGTGTTCGGCTGAATCATTGTTCCAAACCATAGGTAAGTAAGTCACGGTACGTCGTACAGAGTTGGGTCAGTGCCCTTGGCAAAGCTGATTTACAATTCTGTGATGGCAGCATTAATGCAGAAAAGAACATTTGAATTTTAATATGCTGCCTTCAAGATGCAATAAAAGAAGGGGGGACTTGCAGACTCCACACAGAAAGGACCCAGGTCTCTCCACCCTGGGATTGAACCTAGGATCTTCTTGCTGTGAGGCAGTGGTGCTACCCACCGAGCTGCTCATATACACGTACCTTAAATGATGAAGCCATAAAGCAAATTTAAAGAGAGTGTACAGACAGAAATGCTGAATAGCTGTCTTCAGCTAATCCTAGCACAGCAAGAGCAAAATGACTTAAATAGCAGCTGCTAGTTATCCATGATTCATAAAGATGCTCAGAGAGCTGCTTACTGTTGTGTGAAATTTGGCTTTAAGTATGTTTGGTATTTTTCCTATTCCAAAAACTCAAGGGCAAAGAATAAGCAATTTGTAATTTTGCTCCTTTGGATGCAGATTGAGGCAGAAATCAGCAATATCATAACACTATGTGAGCTTATCTGAATAACCAATAATCCAGTGACAGCATACAAATCAGTTCAGACAGGCCATCCATGGGTAGTCTGAGGGTGGGAAAGGGCATAGGAATCAATTCAAATTAGAGCAAGGTGGATTTAAATAAGCATGCACAAAATATCGTTTCAAAGGTGACACAAGGGTTTTCTTTATAAGTATAAAGTATTTAAAAAATAACATGCAATACAGTTACACAGGAATAAAACAAATAGGAAAGTCATTGGATCTATTTTCTATGCTGACTGAGATGACCTCTGACCACAATAGGCACCAATGGCATTCACAAAACAGACCGCAAGACCTTCGACAGGTTCACTACGTCAACGCAACTAATGCACATTTAATCAAGCTGTGTGGCTGTCTGAAATTCTCTCTCGCTCTCTCTCAAAAAGATGCACACACATGATTTACCTTTCTATTATTGTGAGGATGTTCTATTATCATAAAATTGCTGTAGCTAACCCTAACCTTCGTAAGGTATAACAAATACTTTGGCTATTTTATTTTTTCAAACAAAAATGGCAGGTTTAGGCACTTTTCCTTGTGGGGATCAACAAAATGTTACCAGGGTCCTATCATTGTGGGAACAACTGGTTCTCATAATGATATATACATTTGACCCCCCATCACACACAACACACAACACACACACAAACACAAACACAGATTCTGGTTCATTTGCAGATGCAAATACCGAACCTCAGGTCTCTCTTTGATCTCCTTCAATAGAGATGAGTATGTCTCTGTGGTGGTATAAATGGGATGTTTTTAAGAGAAATAATTGGTTTTTGAAAGCTAACGTCTGGGCTGGCAGCTGTGTGTGTGTGAATGCTGTGTTGGCTTGGCGTTCCATGGCAATCAACAAAGTTTTTAATGCAAAAATATGCAAAACAGCAACACCTCTCAAATCCTTTATGATCAAAGCCAGTGGCCGCTAATGGTCTGTGTGCAATGTCTGCTTGTGGTGTGTGTGTGTGGTTTGTGTGTCTGTACACTTCACACTCCCTATTTATATCAGCCAAGCAAAAATGATCATGGTTGCTTACAAGCGACAAACAATTAAAAAACTTTTAACTTTTAGTGTTTTAATAGGTTTTGCATTTCGTAAAGAATAAATTATGTTTTGCATGAACTAGGATTATGTTTAAATGTATTGCTTTATGTCACAGACACACTGGTGAATCTGCTTATTTCTTTATGAACATTTCTTTATGAACATTAAACAGTTATTCAGTTAGATTTTTTGCATGGCATACTATTTCATTTCCTTGTTCAAATCACGAAAACACTACCAATGTTTGTTCAGTTACTACAGGGTTTCTAGCTACAGGTTGTGGAGAAAATATGTGAAATATAAGGCAGAATAATTGCAAGTAAACCTACTTAAAACACCATTTTCAAGTTGTTTAGCAAATGAACCTGCATAAATAAACCTGAGAGCCAGGTGATAATCTGATGCCCAATTTATACCTTATACATGTACAGAATGCTAATGTGTTATCTTGCTGTTATCAGCCAAATCCCATTCCACGCCAATAGTTGCTCTGCCTTATTAGAGTTCCTACCTTCCCCCGGTGCGTTCGGTCATCCTAGCCGGTCGCCATTACAGAACCATAGGCGTACATAAGGGTGGCCTTATATCCATTATCTTAATTATGTCCTGATCCCAAACAGCTGCTTCACATCCTATAAAGGCGTGGTTTTTGGCGCTGTTCGGGGCCAGGTCATTGTTATTCCAACTGGATTCCATCGCCGTTCGGGTCGCGCGTCTTACCACCGGCGCCCTTCTGCGTTCCCTAGAGATAGTGGTTAAGTTCCGGGGGCTTTTAATGCGGATGGACTGGTATGGGCGGGTAACCCCCGAGGTATTTAGTTTGTTAGGGGCACTTTAAGGGTTTTTCCCGTTCCGTACTCTTCCCCTCCTCGCACGCTTTGAGTCATCAGCACCTACCTAGCCTCACTCCAGCCCGGTGTTTTTCCTGAATAAGACATTCCCCTGTCTGGCTTTTTCGTTTCTGAGCTCACGCTCGCCCTCTGGTGCTTCGGTGCTCCTCGCAATCTATTCTTATTCGCGCTCCTCATGTACCCGAGTTTATTATCGTGTTGTGGCGCTTTGTGCCTTTTGTGTGTTATTCACACTTGCGCTATAAGCGCGCCCTGAGCTTGTACGCTCGCCTTTTAGTGCGTTAGTGCGTTAGAGCTCACGCTCCCCCCCTCTGGCGCTTCGGCGTCCTCTGCAGTCTTTAGAGCCGCTACCCTGTAGTGCGTTAGAAGTATACGCTCCGGCGCTTATGCGCTCTCTTGCGTCTGACTCTAGTCGGCTGCTGACTCGAGTAGCCCACCAGGTAAATGTATAAGACGTGTCCCGGTTTGGCTTTTATATAATTGCATGCACATTCGAGCTCACGCTTGCTCCCTGGCGTTTGGACTGCCTCCGTGCCTCGCCATTTAAGAGATGTCCCAAAACTGTGCTTTTTGCACCTTTGCCCCGACTGAGGCTTTGGCGTCCTCTCGCGTCAAGTTTGCGCGTTGCTCCCATTCGGGAGGCAACAATGGCGTGTTACATTATACTTTCAGTTTTATTATGTTAGTAGTCTGACACTCCGCTCTTAACCCCTTTTCAGTTGTTTTATATTATTTCCCTATTCTTATTATACGTAGTGGGATATGTTTATCCTGCATATTTGGGACCAAATATAAAAAAAAACACCACAGCTTGTAATAGGCCTTTTGTTACTTTTAAGTGTCTGCCTTTGTCATACCAGTTCATATGCAAGTTTAATGTACTGATGTGGCTGGTGATGTTGTTCAACTTACACATGCTCAGTCGTATTTTATGCAGGCATAAAATTAAACAAGTAAACTACATGTTCCAATCTGGTCCTCTTCTGGGTGAGAGTTGTGGGCCCTCTAGGACTTATTCTCAGAACACAGGAGCAGTATTTCCTATATGGGACACCAAGCCATGGAAGGGCTTGGGTTGTGATCGCTGTTGCAAAACCACGGTTTGATCCTGCAGAAGGGCGGAGATGGGCTCCAGTATTCCATGACCTTGCAATCTATTTATTTTATTATATTAAAGAGTTATCTTATATATACACACTGATCACAATTATTAAGGGATATTTTAATGGGGATATCTTATTTTGACAGATTGTCACACGTCACGGAAAACGGATTGGACTCAAATGCAGCGTGCAGAAAAAAACAGCTGTTTATTTGGATAACGGCAGGCAAGAATCAGTATCCAGTCCAGGGTCAAACACAATTGGGCAACAACAAATCCAACGGGATAAGCAGAGACGGAATCGAAGAGACGGAAAAAAGGGTCGGCAATAGGTAAGTACAGCGATGAAAAACTCTATCAAGGTAACACGGAGCAACAAAGAATACACCATAAAGCTTAGCAGTAAGAGAGTGGAGAGATGACGCTTATAAAGACCGGAGCTGATTAGAAACTGGTGTGTGTGATTAGTAGGTAGGAGAGTGTGAGCGTGAGGTGGGCCGGGTGTGGTCGCATGGGCAGTCCGTGGGTGTGACACAGATCTTCTCATTTTTGTGAGCAGTATACTATTTTCTTAGATTCTTTAGATGAATATCGATATTTTATACTCTTAATAATAGTGTGATTTTGTTGTTGTGTAACAGTGTGTGATATATACATATATAATTTTATTTATATATGTTTATTTATACAATGACTAGTAGCTTAATGATTAGGTAACTTGGATTACTTCTTACAAATATCAGAAAAAAATACCCTTCAAGACCCTTGCCCCTCAATTGCAAGCAGCAGTGACCCTTGCCAGCACTGCCTGGGACTGCCATCCCATCCATGGCACTGTTATGCCTGTTGAAAGTCAAATACGGCATAGGCACTGGACCAAGCAGGGACCCTGGCCAGGAAAACTGATGTTAAAACATAAAGTGTGTAGCAAGCACAAGTCACACTGGATAATGGGATCTGCTACATGTTGTAAATCATAAATACAAATAATGAGCCTTAAAATCACCTCAAAGTATCACAACTTACTGAGAATGTATGTCTTTACAAGTCATAGAAAAATGTATACTTATGTACATTTATTACCAGCAAACCAGAATACATTGATGATTTCATTACTACTCTTTCTCAAAAATCTATTAAGACAGCTGTAGTCCACTCAAAGGGCTGCTGCCAGAATATTAACCAGGTCAGAAAGACACAAACATAGCACTCCACTACTTAGTGAACTCCTTCCATTGTACTGCAGCCAGCTACAGAATGGACTCCAAAGTCTACTGTCATTACCTTTAGCAGTACAATTATTTACCATTACAACATATTGGTTTAAGTTATAAATACATCTGGTCAATGAGATTTGGTCAGCTGCCAAGTATGCAGAATTAAAACAAAACTGTAGCATTCAGTTATTATGCATCATTCAGCTAAAAAAGATTTAGAATAGATTAGATCAGCACAAGCCATCTTCAAAAGCAAGAAAAGTAATAATCTGTTTTATGTATGCCTTTTATATTCTCAAAGCTATTACATTGTTCTTTTGGTACTGCTCACTTTTCATCACTTTGTTTTGTATGTTAATATGCAAGTCTTATTTATCTGCATTCAGCATTACTTTGACTTTAAAATACTTTGATTGTATTCATTATTGCTTTCTAATGTATCTTTATGTGTTGCTATGCACTGGACATTACTTGAACCCTGTGTTATGTACAGGACACCTCAACAAACGATCAACTCTGCAGACCCACGGGCATTTATGTGTTTGTGTGTATAAAACTACCCTACCAGTCATATGCTCACTAGCTTGTTAGCTCATGTTTTAACTTGGGTGATGTGTTTAAAACCTTTTTGTGCAAGTAACGTTACATTTTGTAAGTAGTACTCACCTTAAGTTTGTCCCATCGCCTATAATTGTACAAACTGCTTCACATTCACTTCAAAAACATAACATTTTGGTCATACAAAGTGTCATGTTCATCACACCATCCTCATAAGTTTATAGCTTTCTCCTACAGGTAGTAACAGTTACATTCCTGTATAATGCGGTGGCATTAGGGATGCTGTGTAAATAGTAGCACTCTAAGGCATTTACCTATCATTTGAATGTAGTTTTCTAATACAAATACTATTTATACGTCCATTACTGTAGCATAAAAAGACATTTTGGTAAAACGTCTTATTTCACAGAACTTAATGCAACCATTAAACAGTACATACACATACATGCACAGTCCCATAGCATTGTAGAGCAAAGAAATCAACATAACCTCATAAACATACATTCAGCATAGAGGTATGGCAAATACTGCCTTCATTTTAATCTATCCACTGAAAGTATACAACAAATCAAATTTAACTGTTATTCCTGCCGTGCTCTAAACAGGTTAATCCCCACATGGAGTTCTGATTAGTGTTCAGATAATTGTGCCCTTCTCACTCAGACCATATTATACTCATCCTTTCTTATTATATTTTATGTGTTTATTTACTTTGCAATTGTTTTTGCTAACCTGCACTTCCTAAAATTCGACTTCAGCTATAAACGGCTATAATGAATAAATGAATAAATATATCTCTTGGGAGAGATTATCAGATGATGATGTTAGAAAATCATGATTACATCTGCAACATTATTTGCATTTTGAGAGTGCCAGCAAAGCATCCGTAGTGGTTCACTGGAGTGCAGTATACGGAAAGGTGAGCTTGTGCATGTGTGGGGATTTGTGCTGAAATGTATTCTATGAGCTCTACCCCCATGAGACCTGACTAAATGGCATATGCTTGTTTTACTGCTGCATGACTCCCTGGTGATTTGTAAAAATGTCAGAGGTGGTGTCGAAGAAGAGAAAACGTTGCCACATTACATTACTCTTATGAGTGGGCTGAGAATCGCAAAAGGAGAGATTAAAGATCACAGTTGTTGGCAAAGTTTGCACGCCGGTTATTGCCTTTTGTGTTTATTTTGCCAGAGGGTAGCACTGCAACTTCATAGGACACCTGGAGTTAATAGAAGTCTTGGAAACAACGTGTGCATGTTTGTATTATTTCTAAGAAATGTTTCATCTGACTCAGGTTCTTGATCCTTTGGAAATCTAAAGAAATCAGACAAGCAACTCAGTTTCATAAGCAGATGTTGAATCGTGCCACAGAGGTAAAATACGAAATATCCTTTAAAACGTGTGTATGAAGCTGAATAAAATAGTGCTGTTCAGTGGAATACATAGCAGGAATAATTGCATTCATGCAGTGAGGTAAATAAATGGTAAATGATAAATTTTAAAGATGATCAGTGTCATAACATCGATTACACTAGCTACCAAGTTTCCTGCTCTTTTGTCATCAGCTAAGCAAATTGCTGTTTCTTATTAGTTTCTTCACACCATACATCCAAGAAGTAAACAGAAAAAGAATGGTTTTGCTCCCCCATTTATTTTATTGGAAGTGGACGTCAAGGCTTGGGTGGGGCAGGTAGAAATTGTAATTTCTTGCTCTCTATTCCATGCTGTTCTGGATTGAGAGACATGACATATCGACTGCTAAACACTACCTGTTGGGAAGCAGTTTGTCCTTATGGGACTTGCACTCAGTCATGTACACACATACACACTTTTTCCCTCTAAATGTGCCACAGATGGGAGAGCAGCTGTGAGCAGTGACTTGGAAAAGGTGCCTCGTTGACGGGGTTTGTTGTTTGATTCCCTTCGTTTCACCTGGCAAGGGAAGAATCCATCACTCTACTCGTTGTACTTACCCTGATCCTGCATGCAAAAGATGCATCATTTGTTTGCTGGATGTAACATTTATCAGTTAATAAGCAGGCACCGCATGAAAAAGACTCCATTTTGGCATAGCACTGCTAGAAATATTATTGACTTTTTATATGAATACACATATCACAATTAACTGTCTGCCATCATAATGTGTGACATCTCACAACTGTGTTCTGTAGCAAGAAATCCCAGTTAACTTCACTCTTCAAAAAACTTAGGGGATATTTCAAAATGAATATGAAGCGATTTTTTAAAAATAAGCATTTCAATTGGTTTTATTAAACAAGGTTGGAAAAGCAAATGAAAAATCAAAGAAAGTTTAATTATGCAAAGAAGATGCAAACTCAGTTATGGTGATTAAGTAGTAAGTGACATATTCATGGGGGTAAACAGAAGCATGTCAAACTGGACGAGAGTGCCACACATTGACTGTTCAGTAGGGTGTATGGTCACCCAAGAATGCCAAAACACACTGACAGTGATGGTGCATAGAAGGGATCAGGCAGTGTAGATAACCAGTTAATTAGACAAACTTGTTATAATTGGTCAATAATTTATTAAGGAAAATGCCTAAATCTTATACATCTCTTAATGAAAAAAGCATATGAACTTTTAGAAGAGTGAATTAGAGTCAGGTATATTCAAACAACAGTAAATTATCTGAGTGTGATCTTTATGGCACGTCTGTGCATTATAGCAGTAACAGTTTTATGATGACCTCAGAAAAAAAGTTGATCCTCATTAGGCTGGAATGGGTCACAAGAACACCTCTAAATAGTCTGGACCCCACAGTGTACAAAACCCCCAAGACCCCAAGTCCAAGTTACCTAATTTACTAAAAAGACAGCTCTGAGTGCTTTATGTAATATTTCACAAGGCCCCAAAGTAACTCGGGGTAACGTTCAAGCAACTAAAGGCCTTGCTCACATTGGCTGTTGTTATTATTCATGAGTCCACCATTAAGAGAACAGAAAAACAACAATGTCGTGCTTGGCATATTTGCATACAAAATGTCATTGCACTCCAGAAAGGACATTGCTGCCCATTATGTGCCATATGAAAGACCAAGAAGACTACTCAAAACATTACTTCAAAAAGTAAAGGTATAACTGAGATAATTGTTATATATGCAGACAGAAAGCTCTGCACTTTAGCATAATAACCTTATCCTATCTGTGACGCATGGTAGTAATAGTATCATGGATTGGGCCTGTTTTGCTACTTCTGGGAAAGGGCCGTATGCAATCAATTATCTAATTCAGAATGGCCAATTCAAAATTCTGACCTGTTTTCAGTAGAGATTTAATGGAACCCTATCAACATTCCAGAGTTGCATCATCATTTTCCTCAATGAGTAAATAATCAAGTACAATACATTTGTTTAGATTTTTAATTGGGTTCTTATATAGAAATAAATAAAGAGTTCTTAAACTTTCAAGTATCACAATATGTCATGATGTTCCAATAATGACATCCCTAAAAACACAGATGAGAATCATCTCCCAGTTCTGAAACTGCAAGCCCTACATACCAACGTTGTTCATTCATCAAATCAGAGATTCACCTGTTTCCTACAGTATCCAAACCACCAGCTAGATGGCCTATTAACCTAAAATTATTCCACTCCATTAATAACAAGAGTTTTGAAAAGTAGTACCCAGTCAGATACTTTGAGTAAGTTATGCTGGAGATATATAAGCACAGATGTCTGACAATACACACCTCGCTATATCATTTTCCAATCACCATAAGACCCAGATCAATGTATTTACATAAGGAGATAAACAGAAAGAAGAAAAAAAACACTGTTTTTGGTTTATCTAGGTTACTCTGTCAGGGCCTATTAATAATATAGTTTGGCTTTGTGTTTTTACATTGTCCTTGTGATCTCTCAGGACAGAATGGGGATTAGATACTGACATCTGCTGTAGATCAGGCCAAACAAGCCGGATCATCTTAATCATTCCCACTGCAACAGTGACACTCCATTAAAAGTATTGACTTTTTTTTAGTCACAATCTGTCAAGCTAATACACAGCATCACTTGAGTACAGTTTTCTTGAACAATTCACCTAATCCTGAACCTCCCTGAAGGACCTCTGTATATGACATTGTCCATATTTTTTCTGTTCAATAAAATTAAGTATTTTTTTAAGGTTTCTTGTGGATAATGCCACAATGATCCACCTGAATGTCATTAAGCTGCCAGTGCAAGAGCTGATGTAAGTCAAGTGAAGTAAAAGTTATTTCTAAAGCGCTTTATCCAGCAGAACATTGCCTTGGGGGACCAATATTCAAAAATCCAGCCTAAGAAATGAACAAAATTATTCATTCATTCACTTCTTATCTGCCTAATCCTGGACAGGGTTGCAGCAGAGCTCGTGCTTAGCTGACATATGGCATATAATAGTCATATGGCATATGGAACAAGGCAGGAATCAATCCGTCATAGGGCATACATAAACACATTCACAGTCTACAGTAAAATGTAGCCTAATCGGTTTTCCTATCGGTTTTCCTACTGCATGCCTTTGGACCATGGAAGGAATCCAGCGCATCTGGAGTTAACCCATGTGGGCACGAGAAGGACATGAAAACTCCACACAGATACAACCCAGAATGCTCCTCCTAGGATGAAACCCAGGACCCTTTTGCTGTGAGGTATTGGTGCTACTACCCACTAAGCCAAAATCAGACCCTAACCAAAATTACCTAAAAACTACACTATAAAACTATAATAATAGATGAAATACACATTAATATAACAAAAAATATACAATTCAATGTGAACGATAATACATGTAAGAGATAATTCAATATCATGGTGTATTTACATTTAGAATTTAGCAGACTTACAAAAGTGCTTTGTATTCTTCCTAGAACCAGAATCTTCTACAACCAGAACCTCCAACAGAGCACACAAGTGAGGGTTTTATTTGCATGTTTGTTTGCATTTTGCCTCTTCAGTCCTAACTTCAGAGCTCAGTGAAGAGATGAGCTTTTAGTCACTGCTTGAAGACAGCAAGATCCTCAGCCATTCGGACATTCAGTGGAAGTTCTTTCCCCCACCTGGATGCCAGGACAGAGAAGAGTATTGATGCTTGTTTTCCTTTCATCTTACGAGGAGGATCTAGTTGAGCCTGTGTCTCTGAGGGTACAAGATACAGAGCGTGGTTTGATAAGAACCTTTAGGTAAGAAGGTGCACTTCCATTTTTGACTTTGTAGGTAAGCATCTGAGTTTTGAATCTGATGCGGGCAGCTACAGGGAGCCAGTGAAGTGAATGCAGTTACATGACTGAGTCACTTTGGAAATATAAGCTTAGAAGCTCAGTTGGTTATCAAAGATAACTTCATGGCTTCTTGCATTCATCTAAGGTGATGGATGAGAGAATGCTGTAAAGGCTGGAAATGTGTATTAGATAATATAAATATAAAATTATAGAAAATAACACAATAGGATATATTGCTTATATACAGTATATTAAAGCATATTAATACATATATAAAGGAATATGTTAAAATAGAAAATAGGAGTGAGCCTCGGTATTATTTAGTCTAGTTAACATAATCATTGTAGGTTCTTGTGTCCAGCAGGTAACAGTTTTGGTGCATCCTCAGTCATCAAGGCTGCACTTATGTGGTACGCCCTCTCTCACTTTTCTCCCACACAGTGAACACTTAATAACAAGTCTTAACTGAATTAAGCATTCACTAGTCTCAGAGGAGAAGTCCTTGGCTGCTGATTTTTTTTTTTTTTTTTGTAAATCCAGTTGTATTTTGTTCCAAGCTGGCATGCCAGGCAGCTATCTGATGTAAAATGTAGTGGATTTGAATACTTAAGAATAAAACAGGCTTTTCCATAAGAATTCCACTACTAGTATTGCATGTAACTGGAAAGGAGTTTACAGTGGTCATAAAGGTGCTTTTAAAGGCGCTGTGGGGAAAAAGTTGAAGAAAGACAAGTCAGGAGAATGTCAGAAAAAAAGAGGTAATGCTAGTCATTTCCTTATTGCTTTATTTTGCTGTTTCAGACTTTTTATGTGCAATGTGTGAGGAAAATGTCTATTTTAAGCATACCAGTGGAAAGGCTAAAAAGGAAAACTCATTAAAGCCAACAATATAATGGTTTCATCTCAAACATTATTGTGCTACATAACAGAACCTCATTAAGCCCTGTTTGGCCTTAGCTTAGATGGCATTTAATTGGATGTACTTGCATTGATTCAGCCCTATGTCTGATTTACTTCTTGGTGCTTTTGCTTCTGTTTTGCTTCCTGTAATAGCTAGTGAGTTTGTTTGCAATATACAATAATGGCCAATTGCAAACACAACACTCTTTGCAGGTATTGCTTTTTTTAGATCTTTTTTCAGAGATATTAATCAAGGCATGCAGTGTTTTCATGCAACACTTTCCCCCCTCGCTGTGCTGTGTTTTCATTTACCTTCTGGTGGCTTCTGCCATTTCTCTATGGTCTGAGTGAATTTTAATTTCCTGTAATTTTTAAGTCAGCATCACCTCTGAGACAAACACAAGCGGGGTTAATATTGACACAGTGATTTACCAGTGTCAGGCAGACGATTATCTTGTCTCTTCTGATAGTGTTGCATCAATTAAAATTTCCCCCTGACAAGTGTCTAACAACAGTGTGGTTTGAGATATGAAGGCTGCGGTGCGTTCTGTTGTTGTGTGCCTTACAAGCCTTACAAGAACCACACTACGATATAGAAATAATAATATAAATGCCTCAACTGCTGCTCCCATAGCACGACTGTCTAAATATCCTGTCATATTTGAGTTAACATAATGTGGCAAAGAATTCCGCACTGCCAGAAGCACAAACTGGTTGAAAGTGAGCAGTGTCGACTGCAAAAGATAGCTACTCCCTCCTCCCAAGGTGACCTCCTTTCCTTATTTGCATTGAGTGAAATTGATTGTGAGGAACAGAAGCTGATTTGTGTTTATCTGGCAAGCACACCGAGTTTTGCATATAACATCTTCTGATATCCAGCTCCCATTTTGCATAAACCGTTTCATATGGAATAAGCAATAACCAAATTTGAGGCATTTCATGAAATGCAGAAGACAGTCAAATATGACTCCAAGGAAGATGCTGAGCATATGCATGCATGTTGCCCAAGGATCCTATCACAACAGCTGGATTATGTTTATTATAATTTTAACATTTACAAGAAAAATACTTTTGACCTTGACTGGTTCAGTGTTCAGCTGAAACAGCAGGTGACTGCTTACTAGCCAGGAAGTTTAGGAACTTTGTCACTATATTGAGTTTTAATTCAGTTTTATTATATTAACTACATATTAGCGATATATTATAAGTTCAGAATACAATTATATTGTATTACGCACTCACGCACACACGCTATACTATATATATGAAATTATATTATATTGAGTCATTATATTTTTTTAAGAATCATGCTACTAATTTGACCATGCTCTATTGAAACAGTTGTTGTTTTGCCTGGAAGTGTTTCTAAATGTGAGATTACAGATTATCCTATTACGAATCTATTAAGTGTTTTTTTTTCCATGATGCACAAGAAATAAAATCAGCTTTAACAAAATGTTCATGGTCTACATTTACAGCATTTAGCAGACACCATTATCCACAGCACCTTACAACTGATACAGTCCTACAATTCAAGCAATTGTGGGTTAAGGGCCTTGCTTAAGGACCCAACTGTGGCAGAGGTGGGATTTAAACCCTGGACCATCAGGTCCAGAGTCCAGTACCTTAACCACTAGGCTACTGCAGTCCACAGTCAATGTTTGAGAGCTCCTTTAAGAGAAGAAAAAATCCACAATTTCTATGGTTTCCTTCCACTTTACAAGTACATGCTCTGGATCATGTGGTCTCTTTAAAGTGTCCAGGTGGGGGCAAGAATGTGTGTGTACTGTACGTGTTAGACCACAGCTTCCCACAATACTGAAATTGATCAAGCAGGTGTGAAATAGATTGAACAAATGAATGAATGATATATGACATCAGTATAGGTTTACGCATTAAGTATTTAGTATCACCAACTCAGTGGTTTCTAGAAAAGTTCAAATATATTCCTGCTTCAAAGAAACACAGCTAAGAGAACCAATCAAATTGGCAGAAATGTAAACAAACTCTTATTATTACACTCACTCAAATGTAGCCAATCGTTTGTGAGTATGTGTGTGCAACAGAGAAAGGGACACCGAGAGAAAACGCTTAAACCTTATTATCACTAAGTGCCATTGGGACTTATTTCAAGTCACAGTGAGATAAATCACATGAAGTGTTGCTGATTGGGTTCTCTGATACACAATCACACTTTGTATCATTTGTTTGAGGTTTTCCTTTTGCTCTAATCTTCCTGGCTAGGTACACTGCCTAAAAAATAAACCCTAAGGCAATTATAAAGACATGTTTGATGGGTAAATGCTTGTTTGTTGTGCACCCATAAAAGACAAAAAATAAACAACACAGATACAAATGTCAGAAGTAAAAACGCGGAAAATAAGTGAGTTAAAAGACAGTTTACTGCCTAAACAAAGAATTAAATAGATCTTTGCACTCGTTGAACTACGTTTTGCATACGTGTCTTTTTTGGGCGTTTTTAATGCTCAGAACTCTGCTATGAATTTATTACCCTGTGTTCTTACAAAGAGAACAGCATTTTGATTCTGTGGAGATACCGCAAGAAAACACTAAAGGGGCACACAAAAGGTCTGTATAATAAAGCATTCCAACAGAGTTGATCAATTCCTTCCCTAGTGACTATACACTGCTGTTAAATCAAGCTTTAACAGATAGAGAAAAGCTTACTGATGATGCAGGAACAAAGAATAAAAGTGTTACACATTTATGTTGCACTGTCTGATAGTGCTAAATATTTTTTGTGTATTTGTGCATGGCTTTCCAATATGAACACATTAAAAGAGAAGTTGGTTAGTGTAGATGTCTCTAAGGAGTCCCACTAAGGACCAATAATCATGCAATAACCTAGGCACTTTCATCAGCCAGATCATCAAGTTGTTATAAAGACACACAAGAGCAAGGCAGGAATAACCCTAGAAAGGCTAATCCTATGCAATCCATCATAGGACACACACACACACATTAGAGCCACAATGTACCCAATAAACCTAAATCATGATGTAGGGAGTCACATGGCTGGAGTGACGAGCACTGAGACATATACTGAGGTAAAGTCCATGGTCGAGAGATTAGTTGTTTATGTTTTCCATTTTTAATACATTATTTAATACATTACATGACAAATTCAGTGCTTTAGTATACAATTACCAATGATTTACCCAAATATAGTTTAATGTGAGTGTTAAATCGTGTTTAAGGTAAGCTACACTATGACATACACATTATATATTAAAGTCCTTGAACTGGGATGGTTTTTCGGAACATCTACCCAACGTAAATCAGGGACTATCATAATATCCATATTGGACCATGGACTTTTAACAGAGATTTATATATATTGGACCATGGACTTTTAACAGAGATTTTTCATACTTGTACCTTTAACTATAGTTAAAGGTGTCTGGGCAAGTTATTTTGTTTCAGTCATATGTTGTTTATAGTTATTTAAACAGGTTCCCACATGGTACTAACAGGTAGGTATGTTTGCCCTGACCTTTAGAATGCCTGTATGCAGCCTTTTGGCACAGTCATAGGTCAAGTGTTAAACAGCTGGATTTAGCTTTAGATTTTATTTTAGCTCTACAACGATTGGTTGCTGGCATGTACGTGTTTGTCCCTGTGATGGACTAACACCCTGTCTGGTGTTGATTCCTGATATCAAATGACTGTTATAGTCCATTATTTAGCATTGAAGACAAAGAAAACAGGAGCAGTCAAGGCAGTGTTTTGTCAAAATTGGAATATTAATTTCATTTATTCATTCATTTATTTATTTACATACCTCCTTAATTCAATAAACACGGGTAGTATGAATGTTTTATCAAAAAAAAAATGAAGTCTGGAAAATGTAATGCATATGTGTACAAATACAGCATTTAGCCAAGCAAATCGAATTAAAAGGCAAAGAATCTTGCCAGATTCTAATATTTGAATTAATATTTCAAATTCATAACCAGTGGCTCAGTAATGCATTAGACCATTTATAATTAGACAGTTAGTACGTACTTACTTTGTTGTCAGAGTTGCATTATATACCCTCAACCTCTGAACAAGCACCGGTCTATTTAATCCAAAATTTATATTGACATGACTAGTTTGCAGTCCTCCTTACCAATCTCTAGTCCGTATAAAAAATGCCAGTCTGGTTTTCCTTCAAGTAACCTCAGGTGCAGACCACACCATATTTGAAAGCAATCTTCTTCAAGGCCAGGTGTTGAATAACATGACTACTTGAATTTGTCACTTTACTTTCTTTTAAGTTTAACAGAGGGGGGAGTG
>JAVSBV010000127.1:6325977-6336538 GCA_033117975.1 Parotocinclus spilosoma | reverse complement strand
AATGGAGTCCACCTGTGGTAAATCCAGTTGATTGGACATGATTTGGAAAGGCACACACCCGTCTATATAAGGTCCCAAAGTTGACTGCATGTCAGAGCACAAACACCAAACACCAAGTACGAAGTCAAAGGAATTGCTCAAAGCTTTAAGCAATATTTAGCTACAGTAAGGCAGTTAAAGGCACTTACTTGCAGTATATAGAGTAGGTACTCTGAACTTTAACATAAATATGACACAAACAGAAAAAATTGTTTTGGATTCTGACGTGTTCTCATGCTGCTGGTTATGCCCCATCTCCCCGTAACCCCAAACTGTATTAAGCAGGTATGAAAATAAATTTATGGAAAAACAAAAATATTTTAAGCTGCCACGTGTGTCATTTAGACTTCATAAAGTATTATATACTGCTCACAAAAATTAGGGGATATTTTAAAATGAGACATACCCCTTTATTTTTGTAAGCCATGTATATATAGCCTTGGTTCTACATTGTACTGGTTTAGTGTGGACTGCCAATGTTTCAAGTACAGTCCTAATATGCATCTGCAGACAGCGAATTAATGTATATTAAAAAATAATCATTAAGTGAGCAGCGTGTTAGCTTGTTACTGTCGTATTGCTGCATTGTGTATCCTCTGTCTGCTCTTGCTTGTTTTGTATGTATTTTACTGGCAACACACAAAGCCTGATGAATCACTTTTCTGCTCTGTTAGCACTCATTAAGATGTAGCCTCATAAATGGAACCATGTTTTATTAAGAGTAAATTATGTATGATTGATAATGTAGCTTTTATGCTTGCAATGCTGAGTTAACTCCAGAAGGAATTCACTGCAAAGCTTTCAAATATTATGGCTTTTACCTTCGAGAGTGCTAATGGAACGGCTTAGAGAAGCCCATATGAACAGATACACACGCACACATGCGTGCGCCATTTCTCTTTTTGTGTCTCTCTCTCCTCAGAAAATAGACTGCAGTAACTGGTAAGGAGTCTACAGGTACATTTTCTCAGCAGGATGTTATTTTCCAAGAATACTCTGTGTTCCTCTGTCTCCTTGTTTTTCTTCCTTCCATTTATTTTTGAGCTTTGGTCTGTGCTTCTCTATGTACCAAGATCAATTTTCAGTACTGAAAAAATATTTTTGTTCCAAATACTTAATGATTTGTGTTCTACATAACCACATCACTGGTACGTTCCATCCCTGTTCTGTGAATTCTAGCTTTAATGCTTGAGGTAAAAATTGGATGGGTATATTTCTAATGGAATTCTTACCCAGGATGGAGGATTTTATAAATTTAAATAGGTAAAGACTGTGTGGTATGATTGTTAACCAGAGAGGAACTGATTATGTCGACAGCACAGCATGGCGTGCTTTATATTGCTTAAACAATCGATTCTAATAAATACCTCTTTAAAGAATAACTTAAGCAGAGGTGACAGAGGTGACATAGGTACATTAGTACAACTGTAAATCAGAAAAGTTGGGACTGTATGGAAAATGCATATAAAAAGCACAGAGTTTATTTTATTTACTTTGAACTTTATTTTATCATAGTTATTTTATGTGTTGTCTGGTGAACTTCATTTCATTAGTTAATAAGCATCCATTTCTGCATTTTAGCCCTGAAACACCTTGCAAAAAAAGTTGCAACAGTAAAGCATTTTGCCATTCCTTTTCACCACACTTAAAATCATGGCACAGAGAATACCAAACAATCAATCATACAGTTGTTATTTTTAGCAATATTGCAATATTGACCACAACATGCAAGTATGTCAGTCAAATTATTCAAATCTATTAAACTTAAAGTAAATCACTCATTCCACCTGGTTATTCCAGATACAAAAAAAATACCCAAATTTCGATGGGTAAATCTGATAGAAATGGAAAAGAAAGTGTGTCAGCATGTCCCTGTACCTTGGAGAACTGTTCAGCAATCCCCAACCACTCACTCTGGAAACTCATTAGTGGGCTGAAATTCTCCCCACCTCACCTAAACTCCTGAAACTGCAGCATTCAGCATTTTCAAAGAATTGTTCACTCTCTTTTCTTCCCCAACCTCTTGCAGGTTAGAGGTTTTGTTTGTTATTCCATTTCACTGTTCATCACACATGTTATTCGTTGTTGCAGTCTCATTAACTTGAGAAATTGAGAATTGGACTATTCTTCGATGGTATTATTGGCCTGTGTGGAAATTTAGGGCCACTTATTGCGTACATTAATAAAATGCTTGTAGTAAAAAAGATGCACTTATATATTAAGTTAATGTCTGCTTGCACAGCCTTCTTTTAATTAACTTTGTATGTCCTCATTAAAAAAAAAAAAAAAAAAAAACTTTATTTTCTCTCCAAACATTGCTTTTAAATGAAAAAAAAAAACATGGAAACTTATCAGTAGCATTATCGTTATTTCAGAGAAGCAGTAATATAGAGCAATATGGTCTGTTTGGCTAGATTATTCACCACTAGAAGAAACACTTATTAGGGTAATCTCAGAGGCACTAACCAGCACTGATTCAACATAATTGTCCGAACTCACAGAAAATGAAATTAATAGAAATAGTTTTTTTCAACCAAGACAATAATGAGAAATTATTTTGTTTCACAGCTGGATGCAAAACCAACATGTTATTAAATGCCTGATTGATCTCTTCTGCAAAATGTTTAGTGGGCCCTGAACAGGGCAGCACAGTGATTGGCTCATTTGTTTTAATAGACACATTTTTCACTGAGAGGTTCTGTCCAATATGTTCCACGTGACCCTCATTTTCTTTTCTCTTGAAATAAAAGCCATTTGTTCTACATTACTGAGGTTGACGATAGGTGTACAATTAATAAGTTACAGTAATATAGCATTTAAAAGTCCACACTAATACAAACTTGTGTGTGCAAGTGTAACAGTGCAGCAGTGTTACTAATAAACTTGTGTCTTACCTGGAGCTACTAGGTAGAAGTGTTGCTAATGAATGGTCTAACAAGGAATAGTATACAATTAAGTTTCTCTTTTAGAGACAATAATGAAAATATCCTATATTGGGAAATCTATTGTTCTTCTTTTACTTAAAACTTAAGTAACTTATCACAACTAAAATATATAATTTATATAAGTTCAGCCTTACAGTAGTATCTGGTGTCATTTGTATTAATCTAACATCTGTTTTATTGTTCCTATTATTATTATTATTATTATTATTATTATTATTAAGTCAAAATCATATACAGTCAGAACCGGTGGGAGTTGCCAATTTTTAACCATAATAGTGTTATGTAAGATGTTACAGACATGATTGTAGAATGATTTTAGGACAATTGCATTTATATGGAAAATAATTATTTAAAGTATATTAAAGTAAAATTAAAGTTTCTAATATATATATATATATATATATATATTATAAACTTTACTTTAATATATATATATCCTATGTCACCATTTTATTGTTGTGTTCAAATATATTAGGTGCAGTGAAAGGAAAAGTAAGTACTGATAAGCTACTGTATTTGAGAATTACATTTGACCTGCACATACCAACATACAGCCATATGTTTATTTATGAAGCCAATTAAAACCATGTAGATGTGGAACTTCTGTGGAAAAGTAACCTAAATAAATTATGAGCTGTTTTCAGATGATATGGCTCATAAGGAATTGTGTATGAACTGGAAGTTGGCCGTGGTATAGCTGAGATAAAATACTCTTAATAAGTTGTTATTTAATAAAAAATACTTACAGTATATATTTTATTAATATTGTAGACCTCTTTGTTAAACTGCTTAACTGCAACTTCTTAATAAAATTGAATAAACTCTTGATGATGTCCCAACAATAAGTCAAAATAGGAATATGGTCACAGTATGTCGTAAATATATACAGATACTCCTTGTTTTACGAGATCTGACTGATGTTTTGACTTTAAGATGGGAATTTGATGAAAAACAATTAGACATTCAGCAGAACCTGTACTCTAAATGTAAACCTTACCCAGGCAAAATAGACATATTATGTACACAAGCAGTCCTACGCTTAGTTGAGGAAATCGGAAGTGCGTGACATAGGGAGTGATGTCTCAAGAGTGCTGGAAAATATTGTGGGGCCCGACAATAGTAGTTTTTTGTTTTTAACTTTTAAAAAATTATTAATTAAGTGACATGAAATGACATTGAAATGAAAGTGAAGGACATGCCCAACTACAATTTGATATAATTATTTCAAAAACATTTAAGGGACATGTGCACTACAAATGTTGTGAGGAAAACATATGGTCACGGTTATAATATGGGCTGTACTATAATATATACAGTACATAATAAACTCATCAATTTACAATAAATTCAACTTATGATGGATTCGCTATAACATATCCCCATCGCATATCACAGCGGTTTAATCTGGCATGCAAACTAATTTCACATTTATATTCAGCTTGGAACAGGCTGCTGTTACATTCAGTATGCAGTTCTTCCCATATTCTCTCTGTCTGCTTTGTACAGAATGTTCTAGTAAGACTGAGATCTTCCTGTTTCAGCTATTTGATTTAACATCACAGCGTTTGTTAACATACTGGTCCATAATGTCTCGGTCATAATAAGAGACAAGAACTTCAGGTTTGAAAAACTATAACTATTCTTTTCAACATTAAATATTTGAAGTTGGTAAATGCAAGCTAAGATCATGGTTGACATGCTTATAATGTAAAATATGAAAAGTGCTGGTGCTTTATTTTATTACAAAACTTAATTCTACAAATGAGCAAGAAACAGGGGAATAGTCATATACATCAAGCGGGGACTTGTAGCAGTGTCCAGAAGCTTCATGCTTAATGAAGTTCAGAGGCATGAAGAAATTAGCAACATCAAAGCCAGAATCAGCTAATTAATTAGGCTTCTCTGTCAGTAAGAGAACACCTACTCTCTGAGAGACCCATTAGCATGTGCCATTAATATGTACCTGGGACTTTTTCTGTAAGATACCACTAGTTTATGGAACGCATTATGCAAACCTTTTTAAACACACTTATCAGTAAGTTGCGTTAGAGATGCTGCGGGCGATAGATACAAATGAATAAACCCACATCCAGGTGTTTTGAATAAGGGGATAATCTTTAAAAGAGATTTCAAGTAGGTGGGGAAGTGTTAGGTAAGTACCTAATGGGTTTCGATGAAAATATTTCAGCTATTATAGACAAAGCTAGAAGTTGTCCTTCAAATATATTATTGTGTATCTTCTTTTATTCCATGTCCACGGTAAATGTTTGATTGATCCACATTGAAATAGAAATTCAGTAACGAAGATACAGTCAAAAACTACAATTTCATCTCAATGTGCCTGCTTAACCAGGACGAAAGAACAGTTTATACTTGATCTGTTTGTGCTTTGTTATTATTATGATTGATCGCATTTTAACATCAGTTATATTCCATTTGGGGAATTTATAGAAACACAAAAAACACAAAATACAAAACAATCACAATGTAAAGGAAATCAATCTGTTAGGAAACCACTTTAATAAAGACTGATCTATGAAAAGACCAGAAAGTTCCTTAAATGAACTAACATTGAGTTTACTCATCTGGGTTTGTGTCTCAACAGACTGACACTACACACAGTGGATACAATAGATAAATAGATTAGATCGCTTGAACTTGTATTGTCATTGCTCATAAATACAAATAAATGTATGAATATATCTAGAGACAGTATATTCAAAATATAAACAGAGGTTTGGCTTTATATACTGTACATATGCGTACATACATACAACCTCAAATCAGAACGCCGTCTCATGTTGGGACAGTATGGAAATCTTTTTGCAGTGGGTTTTTGACTTGTAAAGCAGTGTGAAGCCAGTATATTTAATGTTTTATCTGATCGACTTCATTTCATTTGTTAATCTATTTCTGCATCAAAAAATTGTCACAGGGGCATTTAAGGGCTAGTAAAAATGTGCCTCAAAGAAATATTGAAAGGGAAATACTTATGTCACCCTTTACATTATCATAATATCATTAAATGATTCAATGACTATGGAGGGATTTTAGTGCATAAAGGGCAAGGGCACAGCCTAAACTGAAGTCCCATGATCTCTGATCCCTAAGAGAGCACAGCATTAACAACTGTCATTTATCAATGGCTGATAGAACAACATTGGCAAGGGATTACTTTTGCACACCTTTGTCATGCACTACAATACTGAACTACATTTACAAGCATCCACTTTACTGTGAAATAGAAGCCTTATGTGTCCAGAAGTGGAGTCGACTTCTCTGGGCTGGGTGGCATTTGGGATGACGCAGTAAAAACACACACAGTGGAAACTCGTATTCTGGTCAGACGAATAAGTATTCCAGATCGTTTTTGGAAAAAATAGACATTGTGTGCTTTGCACCAAAGTCAAAGAGGGCATCCAGACTGTTATCAGTAAGTAGTCCAAATCCAGGGTCTGTCATGCTATGGGATTGTGTCTGAAAGAGGAAGGTCATGCAAGGGATTACGTCTCTGTTGCTGTCAGCTGATCAAGGTGATGACAAAGATGGTGGACGGATATGAAGAGCATAGCCCATAACAAAAAATGGCAAGACAGTGTGAAAACCCAGGAAGTTCAAATCATTCAGTTATGCAAAAGCAATTATCCATAGTAGTGGATAGTAGTGAATATTGGATAGCAACTACCCATAGTAGAAGTAGAAGTCCCGTGACTATCTAGATAACAAAATGTATTGCTGATAGAAAACAATGTCAATTATAAATGGTGCAAGGCGAAACCCTGGACACTTTCCAATATAGGCCGCTATATGGTCCAAGTTCTCACTTTCTACCTTGGTATCTTTGTTAATGCTGAGTAAACATATTATCTGCTTACTATCATATTATTGGTCCTGTTTTCAGTTTCACTGCAAAGTACACAGGTTGTTTGTTCCTTTCAGAGTGCTTACCAGGTTACTTATTTTGAACCTTGTTTTGGCTTGTTCTTTTGATGTTTGGATTAATTGTAATGGCCCCTCTTGTTTCTCTGTATGCTTGTGCTGTGACCCATGATACATAAATTAACTATTTTTCTGTGTGGTATTTTCTCCAATAAACCATCATTCTAAGGCACTTGAAGATAAATGTGTATACCATAAAGCATTAATCATTTAAAGAACCCATGGAAAAAATGTTTTGCCTAAAAGTAAATCTAATCAGGTTAATATTCTACCTTCTGTCTTTCTGAGACATTCTGAGGTACAAGGAAGATGTGGGGTCACCTTTCATCTTTTCATGGTAAAAGCACTAGCGGCTTCATAGATCTTTTCACACGCTCCATCACACATCATGAACTGCCATGCATGTGTGAAGCCACTTCAATGACATCAAAAGTGACTGGATATCAGAAATAAGCACTCCTTATTAAAGACCTACTATTACATTTATGATTAATTAGTTACCGAAAAAGCAAGTAACAACGGTGAATAATTTAAAACAAGAAAGGTTGTGTAAAAGCATAGGAACTATAATAGTAATAAGATTTGAATAAACATCATTTATTATTAAATGTAAAAAATAATGGCATTAACCGTATATAAAATACTCTCGACCATCTGTCAGCGAAGGTTGCCGGATATAACCCAGGACCTTCTTGCTGTGAGGCTACCCACCGAACCACCATGCTGCCCAATTAAAAACTATAATCAGAAAAACAGTGCAATACAAGCATCACAGTTACATATTATCTTTCAATTTTAAAATATTGCCAACTACATAATCTAAAAGCAATCAAAGTCTAGCCATAGGTTGCCAAATATGTAATAGAGGAATTCCCACTTTTATGATGGCCAGTGATGAGCGATGGGAAATGTAGTAAGGAAAAGCCATGGTAACAGTCTTGTTTAAACACGTTTAACTATGCTGTTCTATAATACCTGTATAGTTTGTATATAATTTATAAAGGAATGTGAAATTTATTATGTGAATACCATTAAAATTAGGTTTTAAAAATGGTCAATAGTTTTAAAGTTATTAGTCCAAATTTCTTTAAAGAAAAAAAACATTATTTATAATACACATTAAAGGGAAGAACAAATTTATACTTCACAAATTTAGACCATGGTTATTTCATTACCAACAAATGGTAGAAACAATCAAAACATCAATATAGTATTGTATAATATACATTCATTTCATACCATATTAATTCATTTCATACCATATTCAACATTCATTTTATAAAACAAGGGTTGCTAGTACAACTACCTATAGGTAGACAGCTAATAAGAAGGTGTCAAATTCATTAAATATATATATATTTTAATTGAATCATTAAGCCTTTTTGAAATGGACTAATTTATGATATCAGGCTAAGTGAATAGTAAGTGGTTTATGACTGCTGATGTGCCACCTTTGATTTGTATAAGCATCAATGCTTGTACTACACTGGAACACTTCAGCTTTGAAAAATTATGTAGAAGTGCTCTCTGAATGGCCATTATTTTTACCCCCTGCAGAGGAAAACCTTTCAGAATTCTTGCTCTGGAGAGTGTCTGCACATTGTTTAAGAGGATTTCAGGGTATCATCATTCATGGATTACAGTTGGCTGAAACAATAATATGGCATACCAGTACGACAGTCCAGCAACAGAAATAATTAAGAAATTATTTTGAAAAATAGTGTGGCTACTTTTGAATTCTGTATGATGAACAGTAGGAGCCTAGGTTGTTGCTGATTCCCAGGCATGATTCAGTTTGAGTGAATCTTCTAAAAGTAAAACATGCCAGTGTTTGTTGTATGTTTGACGTATGGTTGTGTGGGATATTGTTTTGGCGCTTTAGGAGCTGTGCCTTTAACGGGTGGGCAATGTCATGAACATGTCAGAGCCGTTACCACTGGGACATTTGGTTTGTGTGTGGCATGCCTAATTACTGGACATTTCCAACTGCATGTAAAAAACACAGGTCATGAGTTTGAGTCTTAAAAAGTAAAATGCTACCAATTTGTTTAATATATAAAGTATATACACTGTATATATGTGTTCATATCAAGTGATATTATATGTGGTATACACACACACACACACAAACACACAAACACAAATAGGGCAAATTCAGATAAGCTACCAGGTTATCCTTCCCCATAAGCATCATTTAAATATAGTGCATTAAAAAGCCTTAATGATTTACCAATGTGCAGTACTTTAAAACACTCCTAATTTAAAGACTGTTGACCTGGCACATTTAGGTGACTAGGCACTTAACTGATTAGCTAAATACAGGCACTGCCCAGGAGGTCACTTAAAGCCTACCTCAGTAAGCACAGATATGTAGTGTAATTTGGTGAAAACTGTCATTGAAAAGTATTACATGAGATTGGTCCTAAGGTCTTCTCTGGGGCTTTGTTGCAATCTGCAGGCCAATCTAAAATAACCCACAGTTGACCTTGAGCTGATTTTATTAGGAGCAACTTTAGCGCTCAGACTACTAGCATGGCTTTCATGCTGCTTTACTTTTTTGTTTTCTCTCGTTTTCCTCTCCTTCATTCCTGTCCCCTTGTCTGCCACTCAGACCATGTGTTTCATTTTCAGCAAAGTGAAATTCCATCATATATTGCGCTGCTCTCTCTGATCCTTTGCTTGTCCTGTAATTGAACATTCCCCAGTGCAAACTGTGGGATGTCAAAGAAAAGGCACAAAGAACGAAAAATAGTCCACAAATCCTAGTTCCATCAATTGCTCTGAAAATGAGGGAAATGGCCAACTGGAATTCAATTATATTGTTTATATCTTATTGGGCTTTTTCTTGTTCAAGTCCAAACATGCTCCTGACTATATACTGTTGGATTCAGTATAAAATAGAAATGCAGTAATACTTGCTTCTGGTATTGAAAAGGAGTAAGCACACGTTTCATTATAAAGTCTGTAATTGTCGAACTACAAAGTGCAGTGGTCAATGAAACCTTAAAAAGAATAACCAGACTATAAATATAGAAACATAGAATGTATAAGACCTTTACACAGTACTGCAATGGAATACTTGCTAGGTCATAACTACTGATTGTGGTCAGGAGACTGGGCAATGTCATCAATGTTCAAATCCATCTTCTCCAGGTATTATTCGACTGCCTATCATATGGATTGTATTTGCCACCAGTTCAAGTAAGCTTGATATAATTGGGACAAAAATGATTCTCTATTATAGACTTTGCACTGGAGACCTGAAGATTTGCATGGAACTATGGCAGCCTAGCAGTAAAGATACTGGACTATAGAACAGAAGGCCCTGGGCTCAAATCCCATCTCTGCCAAGCTGCCACTGTTGGGTCCTTTTGGTTCATTGAGCAATATAAGGGTGTCTGCTAAATGACATAAATGTAAATGGTGGAATCCTGTTTAATCTGGCCAAGCATATCGGTCTGGCTACCCCATATATGGTGATGAAAGAGAATGGAATAGCACAGAATGTGAGTTTACAGTGGTTAAGAAGCCTGAAGTGATTTTAATGTAAGAGAATGAACCAGACCCATGAACAAGTATTAAACAGAAGAAAGTAATTGGTTAAATTGTGATATGAAGGAAGTTGAAACCAATATTGC
>JAVSBV010000127.1:6306843-6325877 GCA_033117975.1 Parotocinclus spilosoma | reverse complement strand
AGATGATTAAAAGATATAAAGCCCAAGAACAGCATATACTCAACAAAATAACAAAAAATAGTAACAAATGGTAGGAATAATGAAATGTATAATTTTTTTAGCTTTTATAGGTGTAAATTCAATCACAGTCTTTGCTTAAGTGCTAAGTGAAAAGTGAGTCATATTCTTTGAAGACAGCAAGAGACTCATTTAACTAGGAAGTTCATGTCCACCACCTAGGGGCACAGAAAAGAATCTTGATGCTGGTCCTCCTTTGAACTATAATGGTAGCTCCAGTCAAGACATGCTTGAATCCCTATGGGCATGCAGTACAGAGTGGGATTTGATTAAAGCCTTTAGGTAGGAAGGGGTCCATTTTGAACTTATAGGTAAGGGTTAGTGTTTTATAACTGATAAGGGCAGCTACAGGAAACGGGAGATGCATCAATGGAGGTTATGTAAGACAATCAATAAATAATCATTATTGTCAAAGAAGCACACGACAAAGGAACCAGTCTGCCTAGATGACAAGTGATTGGCAAACACATTGTTCAAAAGAAAAATTAAGTACCAACACTGAACCTTATCCCAGCAGTGAAGCATGGCAGGCTTTAGTGCCTCAAAAAGCTGACTCATTGGTGTAAAACTTGCAATATACCATATTCCAATGGTTTAAAACAAGAAAATATGTATTTTCCGAGACCTGCAGAGACCTGTCCATGCAAGTCTTGCCATTATGGTCTAAAATTGCTTAAGTTAGTCTCATTGATAAATACCAATATGATTACTGCTTCTGGTGGAGCTTTTTAATAACTGCACTGTAAATGATTGCTATATTATTAAATAAGTACATACAGATTAATTGTGTGGTCTTCGTTTAGTCTAACAATGTTTCTGAGAATTGAATAGCATAGTGTTTCAGACATGAAAAGGAGGAAAAGTGATAATGTTTCAAATTAACACTGAATGCTTGAAAGTGATAGGATCTAGAAGAAAGAAAAAAAGTCACAGATGTGTCAAAAAGTTTACTGCTTTATCCTTGTGGATCTGTTCACCCTCGTGGAGATACATGTCAAACAAAAGTCAACAATTTAAAATGCCGTTTATTCCCTTATTCATGTCTGCCTCTATTTATTATTTTGTTTCATTCCTTCTAAGGCCTCAGACATCCAAGCTCGAAGTTGTCGCTAGAAGGAACGCTGAGAGGAGGCTCTGAGCAACCCATCAGCTCAGATGCACATCATATGCAGAGTGATAGTTCACGAGAGCAGCCATGGGCACAAATCAATATAATAACACTCAGCTTTCCTTTCCTACAGGCTGTCAGCAAAAAATATTACTGGCATTTGCATATTTCTACACTACAATCCTAACCCACACACCCTCCGTATATACCATCATAAAGTAAATAAAACATATTATCTGGAAGCAAGACAAGGATGATGAGTGGGTACACATACTGTTAGCGAATATGACCTATTCAGAGAAAACAGGAACAGCCATCACAACATCTCAAAAGTGTTTTACAGAGGTGTATACCCATAAACGTAAATATGACACTTTCCAAGGAGTGTCATAACAGCTTGTGTATGACTTGCAGATGGTGGTAGTTAAAACGTGTTTGCAGGCTTCCACAACACCCTCTCTTCTAATACAAATGTGTGTGGTAAAAATAAAGCAATGATTATTTAAAATAGAGTGAATTGTTTATGAGCTAACTATCTACTGACGCATTTCAGAGTTGCTTTCACACTTAACTAAAATATGCCGATTTAATTTGTAACAAATGCAATTTTGAAAAATAACTTTTTCCAAAACAAAAATGGCAGCATATTAACCTGAGCTAAAATCTACTGGGGAGAAAGCAAAGCACTGTTGCTCTGTATAAGTTGTCTGGTCAAAGCTATAAACCTCTGATAATTCACCGTCCGCCCATAATACACCCAAGCTTGGGAAAACTGATCAGTATTTATCATGCATATTCCATTAATATGTTTAAAATCTAAATATAATTATGTAGTTTAACCCTAACCCCAAGTAATGACATTTCATATATTTTGTGATGGGCTTGCATTCCACACAGGGCAAGCTTACACATGCATCTTATGTTATTTTGGGAGAGTCACCGGAGCCCCTGTGACCCTTAAAGAAGTAGGGTGGGAAAAATAGAATACTGATGACAGTACATGGTGTCTTTCCAATCATATGGCCCACAATCCTAGAAATACTGAATGCAAGGTGGAAAACACTCTGGACATGAGCTAAATGCATTCCAGGAAACGTTCCTGGGTTATGTGACAAAACAGGCGTATTTGGAGTAATGGATCATGGAGTCAGGAAGAAGAGGTCACAGACCCACAGACAAAGCTCAATAATTAGATTAGTTTAGATTAGTTTGTCTACAAACTGTTGTCTTTACAGTGTATGCCTGGGGTTAATGATCATAGAGGTGCAGATAGCAGCTGCATATGTTCAAGCATTTGGTTTATGATAAGGCTCAAACCAATGATGATGAAGATGATGAAGAAGATGATTTTGAAAAGATATTACCAGTGAGTGTTAGGAAAGCTGCTATTATACTGTATATAACTATATAAACAGAACACTACAGGACAAAACAGCACATTTTAACAAGTTTGTAAAGTAACTTGTTTGGTATAGTGCACTGATTTGATGTATTTTTTTAAATATTATGCTAATTGTGGTTTTATGACTGCACAAAATCAGATTATTTAGAAAACAATTGGATCTGGGTTCTATTCCTGGGGATACTGATTGGGTAAGTCATCACACTAACATGCTTGGATATGTATGAAGGAGAAGAGATAGATGAAATCATTGCCTGTTGATCAGCAATCCCAGGTGATAACTACAATGAACTGTAATCTCACTCAAGAGACATGCCTGTGGATTATGCTTAGACCCTCATCATTCAGTACTACATGTAAGCACCGTTTAACAACCATCCAGTTAAAAGCCATTTGGTTATTTGGTCTTAAAAGGATAATAACTTCTAATAGAAACTGGTCTGTCAGCTGCCATGACTGACAAGCATGGCGTTAGAGTATATAATACTGTACTGAACTTTATTATTTTTTTATTATATTGCAGCATTAAATAGTACAGCATTGTCTTTACAGAGTGTGTGTTAGTTTTTTGCCCTCCTGGTCACATCAACAGCCAATCAGGGTGCAAAGGCAAAACTTAAGAGTTTAAGAACAGTGGTGCATTATTCACCTTTAGCATCTTTACCATCCTCTTTTGTTTTTTAGTTCACATTCAGAAAAGAGTCTGTTCTAACTAAGTTGATGTGTTGGGAGTCTTTTTTGTGCAATGTAAATGCAATTTACTACTACAACTACTCTATATAAACTTTGCTTCATCAGGCTGATCTTATGTTTTGAACTGTATCTCTGATGTATTTTTGTATTGTTTGTATACAGTTTTTGGTGAAAATACAAGACTCTATGAATTTGGTAATGTTTTGATGAAAGGTTCACCGATTGTAATGTGGTCGTTGAACCTGTACTTCCAAGAACTCAAACTTTATTCAAATTAAGTAATACTCATACATAGGACTATTCATTTCAAAGCTTGAAAATGCAATTTCTGCATATATCTCTGGACCAGTGGCATTTTCTATACAGTAATTGGTTTCCCACAGAGGTACCCAGTAATTTTGGATTAAGCTAGCTATCCTCTGATCTTGACAAATGCCATATCCCCACATGTCCCTAAAGCGCAGCCATGCCTGTCCAAAGCCTCCCCCAGAGACCTGGTTAAACACAACTCCATTACCTGCTTGCTGGAAGGAGGATTGGATGAGGAGCACATCAATCATGCCGTCTTCGGCTCTTAAAAAATTTATCGGCTTCTGCTTTACTCTTCCCTCCTCATGTGGGGAGGTCGGCCATTGTTCAAACATCAATCGTTCAGGCCTGTCAGCTGCTATGCTCTACCTCATCATGGCTACCACAGAGAGCACAAGGGACCAAAGGTGGAGAAGTGAAGGAGAAAGGTGGGACTGAGCAACAAGGCATATGAAAAGGACTGGTAAATGAAGGGTGTGAGTTGATTTTAAGATTTTTGGAACAAACCTGGATGTTGTGGTTATAAGAATATTGGTTTCCTGCATTGACAAACAAAAGATTAACCATGGCCTTAAAGCAAACGTTTGAAAACATGAAAAAGACTACACTCTGATAGCTGTTAGCTGGTGCATTACTATGGATGTCCCTCTGTGGATAATGGTTGTTACTTTCTCTGAGAGCCTAAAATATAGATACGTTCAGTGACATTTTCATGGGGGTGAACAGAAGCATGTCAAACTGGAAGAGAGTGCCACACATTTACTGTTTAGTAGACTGTATAGTCACCCAAGACTGCCAAAACACACTGACAGTGATGAGGCATGAACAAGATCAGACTGTTCAGCAGATCGTGAGGGATCCTCTACGTATTCATTTTGAAATATCCCCTATTTTTCGTGATCAATGCATTTGGATTGTGGGAGGAAACCCACAGGAACCCACAGTACCCACAGGAAACTCACATGGACTAAGAGGAGGCAAAGATCGAACTTGAGTCCCTGGGTTCACTCACAGTTAGGACTAAGTTAGGCTTGCCAATTCATAATTGGCATGTTTTTGAAATGTGGGCAGAAACAGAGTAAAACAGACCCAAAGGAAACCCACATGGCCCAGTGGAAAGTACACATTTATGTCCTGAGTTACGTTTAATAGTGTCTTCCTAGCATGCACATAAAATGATATAATATACACGTATATCATAAGTCTAGATCTTTAGGCAATTAATTAAATACAAATATTGACAGTATTTTGCAATGTTATGTATTGTCATGCCTTCAGCTCTTACATATAGGAAATCATTTGCCAAATGACCAAATACAAATTTAACTGGTATCTTTCCATTTACACTTTGCAGACAGACAAAAGCATATATACAAAGGAAAGACCAGCAGAGCTACATTATGATCTCCCCATCAAACTGTCAGTTTATCATTACTCACTTTCATGCTGAATGCCAGCCTATAGGTCACTTTAATAATAGTCTAAATAAGCACATATTGATGTCAGGCCAAAGGTGGCAGTGCACAACATGGAAGGGGACAGGTTAGTAGGTGGCTTGTTCTGCTACTAAATCATCACTGCCGACTAACAGTAAGAAGCCAGAAGAAAGTGGTAAAGGTCAGGGCAGAGGAGTCTTGGCACACTGACATAAAGAATTCACAAAGGGAGGTATGAAAAGGCATGGATACAGAGTGAACAGTGAGAAGAGAAAGAAGATATTTGTGTGTCTGAGCAGCAGACAGAGAAAAGGGATTCATAACACGAGGGTCATCTTCTTAATTACATGTATACACTGTTTACAGCGTATTCACTACAGTGTCAAGCTGTACAGATCTATACTCACAGTTGATTGGTTACACGATGCCCAGCATAGTATTAATTATAACCTATAGATATCCAATCACAAATCATGTGTAGATTACTTCTAATCAGAGGTGGCAGTAGCATGAAAGTTATCGACTTAAGTACTACTAATCTTTAAAAAAAATGCTCACATAAATGAATGACTTTTGGAAACAGGGTGTATTGTATGCTATGTAACAACCGGTAGGTATTATAGTGTAACATTTTGGGAATAGTGAATAAATAATAATGAGTCTTTTCATGTAAATAAATGAGATGTGAGGCAAAAATTGCTCACACACTGACTACTAGAGGGAGACTGAGAATCTGCTAAATTGCTGGAGGCTACAGCATATGGAATGCCAGTCAATTCATTATTCGTGTGGTGCGTTTCATCTGCCAAATGGGACAAAAATGGCGTCTAGAATAGCATCATACATGTGAAGTGTTGCTTTGGGTGGCATCTATCATGAAAAAGTCACTGCGAGTGCCATCAACAGCACAACAGTCTTCTCAACAGGGTATGCCTACACATCACTTCATGCGTGTGGATTCAGTGTAGTGCTTAACGTGAGGCAAATTGACGTTTGCTTCTTGAAACATTTGTCCCAAAATAATTTTGATCTGCAGTTACTTAATATGAAGAGCCTATTGTGTGTTAGTAACATTTCCATCCATAGTAAACTAGTAATGAATTAAGCCATAAGCCATCTTCAACAACACAATCATACCCTCATCCAACCCGAAGATGCAGTCAGTCTTTCACTTAACAGAACACAAGTGCCTCTTAATGCATGAGCTGTATTTTTTTTTTTTTTCAAACATGACTTAAAGCTCTTAACTGCATGAACATGGGAGTGTTTGAATGATCACAGACAAATATAATAAAAACAGTAAAACATGCCCAGTCTTTGCAAGTCTTTCCTGAATCTATGGAGCCCGGCGCACTATTGTTTGTTAATAGGGTTCAATTAGTCCTATGGATGGTCTTTATGGAGATGAGTAGTCTCTCGAGCCTGGTGTGTGGCTGAAAAAGCACTTGTAATGAACAGAGAGAGACACTGCTGATGCACAGCGGTCATTAAGAAGCTGATAATTATGTTGGGTATCGCAATCTTGTGTATGGGGGGTGGGAGTTGGGTTGTGCCTGAGAGTTTGTGTGTGTGTTAAACTGCTGTGTAATGCAGCAGCACGCTGATGAGTTTTAGACGGGGAATAATCTTCATCCCTGACCTCCTTCTTCTAATCTTGGGAGAATGAAAAAAGAAGCGTTGAAGCATGGCTTTTGATTGAATAAAGCATTCTGTCACACTCTCATTTAGCTTATTCCACTTTTTTACTAAAACCATCTAGAATTCCAAAAAATGACTGATCAGGCTTAGAAATCCCAGGGCTGGTGCAAAAGTGTAAGCTACGGATGGAACTGCACCAGCACCCAGATAATAGGCTCATTGCTGACAGGATAAATACTGATTTTCTTTCTATGCCATGTATGAAATAAACGGAAAAAGAACGTTAAAATGAAAAAGGAGAGTTATGTGCCCAGGGAGGATATTACACTGCCAATAGTCTGTGCTGATCATTTAAAATGGGCAATTATGCATACTTTGTAATTGCTATCTGATGACAAATCTCTCAATGACATGTCCCACCTGAGTAATCAAACAAGTAATGTTTAATAATGTGAGATAAGGGTGATGCAGAAATGAACTAGAAAATGTTAAAAAGCTGCTAAAAGCTGCAACAGAAGTTAGCATTTCTGGCTGAAATGCCCCTCATTGTTAGTAGTGTTTTAAATACAGATTAAAAAAAAAAAAGTTGTTAATATACACTCACTGATCACTTTATTAAGTCCACCTCTTTGTTTCTACACTCATTGACCAATTTATCAGACTGTAGTCTATCCGTTTCTCCACATTGTTATTCCCTGTTGCTTTGTTCTATAATGGTCAGGACCAGCACAGATCAGGTACTATTTGAATAGTGATTCATCCTCAGCACTGCACTGACACAGATGAGTTGGTGTGTTACTGTGTGTTGTGCTGGTTTGAGTGAATCAGACACAGTAGTGCTGCTGGAGTTTTTTTTTTTTTATTAGATCCATCTACCTTTTTACCCACCCTGTAGATGTAATGTTAGAAACAGTAACTCATCTGTTGTTACAAAGTTTGTGTTAATCATCATCTGATTCTTTATCAGTTCTCACAAGATGCTGCTTAAAGGATTGGTTGGTGAACTTTAAAACTCTAGGAGCAAACTGCTGCGTCTGAAACACTCATACCAGCACAACTCACACTAACATATAGCAACCATATGCAGTTCTGAGAATAACCCACCACCCAACTAGGACCTGATCTGTGGTGGTCCTGACCATTACAGATCAGTGTAGAGGAGAAACATATGGACTACAGTCTGCAGAGGTGTACCTAATAAAGTCACTAGTGAGTGTAATGTTAAACACATATCTGATTCTCATAATAATAAGATGATATTTGATAGTCAGTGATAGACATAAAGAACAACACAGAAGACCAGCTAGATGAAACAAAGGTTCAATAAATTAATGTGAACCAATCATAGTTATAGATTACACAGAATGCACAGGTAATTGTGTGTGTGTGTGTGTGTTGGGGGGTATGGATCAGTAGTCCCCAGGATGTGGGATAAATCTGTGGTCAAGTTGCAAACTTTATTAGGTCAGGAATGTGCTACAGATAAACCAAATACAAAAACAATTGGTAGCACTGCACCCAATGTAGTTATGGCTGTGTTAATTTAAGAGAAACACTAGCATAATGTAGTCACTTAGCAAGAATTATTTACAGAAAATTCATTTTATTAGACATAAAATGTACTATTAGACTGCAAATTACTGTCAAGTTCAAGCCGACCATTTGGCATTTCTCTTAAAATTCTTAAGCATGTAATAGCAATACCAGAAATAGCAATTCACGAACCTAATTATATTAATTACCTGAAATGTCAAAAATTGGATATTTATGTCTTTCAAGTTTTACATGAATGCAATCTTTTGAAAGCTCATGGCTCTTCACAATTTTAAATTAGAAGAGAGAATAGACATTTTCCTATTACGCCGAGTGTGATCTTGTGTTCCTTTTCATGTAATAGCTAAAATGACAACTCAGGTGCTAAAAGCTGAACGTAGAAAAAAATAAGCCTGTCTGTTTTACAGACAGAGGAAAAGTGGCCGATGCTGAGCAGGGTGACAGAGCAGCAGCATCCACACATTGCTGGCCGCAGCTTAATCGAATGGTGCTGCACACATATGTAGAGAGTGAAGAGTTTCAGCCAGCTACAATTAAATAGAAAAATGATGCATGAAATAGTGGAAAACAGGGTGAGCGCAAGAGCAAGACTAATAACATCAAAAACAAAGCTGACAAATGACAATAGAAGACTGAACAATAGAAGACTGAAATTTAAGATGTGTAAAGAAAAAGGTGAACCAAGAGAGGTATGCATAAAATTGGCTATGAAGCTTTTGATGTCACAGAGCAGGATAAGATTTTAGTCAACATGTCAATTGTAATCCAAGTTTTCACAGTTCACTTTGAACTTGCAGAAACTTTTCATTATTCGAAACTACCCTTCACCAGCACCGTGTCAGCTCACAACATGAGGCGAGTGCATTGACTTTGCCGACTCAGGCAAGTATGAAGTTTGTCCTCCTGTCACAGACTGTCCTCTGCTGTACAACATATCGAGTCAACTTGAGCAAGAAGCAAAGCTTTCAAAATGGCCTCCTGTCACAATGAGACAACCTTGTCCTTTTGCTGCTTAGCTTGGAGGAGATGCTAGATGAACATTGTCATCTTGACCCTGCTTGGATTTAAAGGCCACCATTGGCTGTCAGTGTCTTGCATATCAGGAGTGCAAAGGCATAGTAAGCTTCAGTGTCTCATGGGAACTTCTGAAGATCTCAAATACTTCTTTCTTGCAGCCACCTCCTTCTTTTACTTTTACAACACTGAACTTCCTTATAATTCCAGCTGTAAATATACTTTCCTCCCACTTTTCTGATCATGTACTTTACGGTAGAAAAACCAGTCGAGAATACATCTACAGCCTCTAACTAAATATTCATTTAGTTTCATTGTGCATATTCAAATATTTGGCCAAAAGTGTGAGACCACCAATGAAAAAGATTTCTGAATGAATTAGTATTTGGTAGGTTCCCCCATTTACTGTGATGACTTCATGCAGTTGTGCTGGGATTTGTACTATCCATGACACTGAATTCTTGACTTTATCTCTGTCTTTGACTACCCCATAAATACTAATCAACTCCGAGTTTTGGGGGGTTTTTTCAAATAGTTAACTTTTCACTTTAATGCTGACCATATGGCTTGTAATAAAAAAACATTTTATTTGATATTATAAGACAGCTAAATGTAAAGTGTTCACACAACTCCACTGCATGGGCGCACACACACGCCCAACCCCACAGGAAGTGACCTCATCATGTCATTCCAGCTTGATTTCTCAATATTCCAAAGAGCACCCCTTGAGTGTTTGGCTTTCTTCATGTGCTCCATAAAAATGGGTTCTGCAAGTCCAATAGTGAAATTCTGATTGATTTGTTTGATCATACACAACATCAGTGGTCACAGACTGCATATGGCAGCCAGTCTTAATCTAGCCGAACATTGACTAAAACTAGCTAAAAGCAAAGCTTTCATACCACTCTACTGCAAGCAAGCATACACACACACACACACACACAACCCCACAAGAAGTGACCGCAGCACAAAGTAAATCAAAACTGCATGAAATGGAACTAAATTTACATCATGTACACAACAACTTTCACCTCTCCTCTTAAAGATGTAATTAAAGAACTTGGCTTGTATAGCAGGAAAGTGACTACAGTCCTGTAACCTTGGCAGACATGACAGCTGTAAGCTGATAAAGAAGCTTGAAAAGGATTTGGCAGTGAGGACTGGAAGAGGTTTGTGAAATGACTCGTCAAGGGGCCTTATCAGCACAGGGCCGAGAGGGTGTGAAGGCAAAACGGCCTTTAAACGATCTCTAATGGGAGGCCGACTCTGACAGTTAATGTCCCTTGCTGTTGGTGCAAGACCACGGTGTGGAGAATCTGAGGTGAATTGCCTGTAAAGTGCAAAATGTGACATGAGTGTGAGGGATTTGGGCTCTAAATCAACTAGATTTTTTTTAAAGCGATTTCTGACCGATGGCAGGCACAGCAAATAGGTTTTCAAATCCATAGAGGCAAGAGCACAGAACGTGAAGCAATGGAGAAAACACGTAACGTGGTGTGCATTAAGCCGTAGGCTGACACTAATGCAGCTGTACATGTGTATGCACTGCTTGTGTGAAACGACCTTCTGAAAAATTCATAATTGATTATTTATAGCAAGTGAATTCAGTTGTAAAGAAGGCTGACAATGATATACGGTGTTATGATAAGTTTCATCCAACAAGTCAGCCGTACAGTATTTCAAATCACAAGGCATCACGCACTCACAGTCCTGTGTGCCACCCACCCCATTTTAACACTCAGCCATCATGCAGCTTTTATGGCCTAACATTAAACTCAAATCAGAAACTACGAGCGATAGCCGTTCAATCACAGCACATCCTTGCTCTGCGCTACCTCTCATTCCTCCATAGCCCTACCCCTGCCTGAGCTCATGAGCCCACCGATCTCTCCCTCTCTCCTCTGATCCGCAGCAGTTTAATATACTGCCCTCAGCGCTTCCGCACAATGCCTTAAAAGTACATTTTACGAGACTGCAATTTCATTCCAGCAGGGAAGCCGGCACAGTAAATCCTATTTGCCTGGCATCACACGCCGACACATTAACATGACAAAAGTGGCGGCTGCTGCTGGGTGCTGCTGCAGTTCTGTCGGCCATTATCGCCCAGCCGAGTGCTTTATAGGGCGGAAGGGTAGTACAAACCGCCTCCTGACACACGGATCAGTCTTACCAAGGAGGATGAGAGATTGAGATTAAGATTAATTTTGTGGGACAACATCACATTCTGAAGAGATTATAAACAGTATTCATTAATAAATATGACCAAACATATTGATTATTCAAAAATCTTTCACTTTATCATTAATGTGTAGTTATGTATACTTCAGTTGTTTGTGCTATATGTTGATATATAATAATAATAATAATAATAATAATAATAATAATAATTATGTAAATTTAAAATCCAAGACATTTTATTTTGCCCTCGTTTACCCTGGACAGGGTCCTGGTGTAGGTTCTAAAGCCTAACCTGAATTTCTTAAAAGTTTCAAACCCCAATGGGGATTTGTACCAGGCCATGAGTTGCCACACCTACCAGCTGACTCTTACCACCAAGCCATTGGAGCTGCTATTGTCTTTATATGGTATGATAAAAGTAAGTACTTAAATAAAAGTAATTTATTGACCATCCAGCAAACATCAGTTCACTTTAACAACCAATGCCTTAAAATTATAGTAAATGTTAAGTTAGTAGTTTTATCACATTTATTGGATTCAGATCTGCTGACTGGGAACACTGAATAAGAATACTGAACTCAGTCATGCTCATGAAACTACTTAACTGTTTTGTGACATAGCGCATCGCCAACAGAAGATGGGTGATCTATGGCCAGGAAGGGGTGCACATGGTCAACTATATTACTCAAACAGGACATGGCAATCATGGGATGAATCACGAGAAAGTATTGCTAATTACCAGATCTATTAACAAGTCTGAAAGAAAAACATTTAACACACCAATACAACACCTTCACCAGAATGGACTATTGACCAAAGGCAAGTTTAATCCATGGATGAATGTTATAAGTGCCAATTTCTTCCCAAACATTGGCTGAAATTAAGATTAATCAGCTTTAGGTCCATAGATCCATCTTCAAATATTTGGTGAGCATGTGCCTATTGTAGCCTCAGCCTTCTGTTATTTCCTGACAGAAGTGTAACCGATGTGGTCTTCTATTGTTGTAGCCCATTTGTTTAAAGCTTCATCATGTGCATTCTGAGATGACCGCATAGTGCTCGCCACAATCGCCACCTAAACTACACCAGTTTTTCTATAAACTTAAACAAAATTAGCCATTCTCGTCTACTTTGTACATTGACCTCTCTCATCAACAAGGTGTTTACATCCACAGAAATACTGCTTGAGCATTCCTAATATAAATAATAAGTGCGCAACAAATGTATTTATTGGTTCTACTGTGTCACTTGCCAAATATGGTGAAGGTAAATGTACTATGCACTTAAACTGTGAGGAGGAAATGTCCTTGTAATTAGCACTGTGCCACCAGCATCCTGTAGGCATAATCCTGTAAACAGATCAGCTTGGACCTGAACATCTACAAATTTAAAACTCTAATGCTTGCTTACAAAGCTAAAAACGGGCCTGCACCCTCCTACCTTGCAGCACTTATCACACCCCACACCGCACCTCGCTCACTCCGGTCCTCTAGCACTGCTCGACTGGTTCCCCCGTCTCTCAGGGGGAAAAGGAAGGCATTCATCTAGACTCTTCTCTGTTTTGGCTCCTAAATGGTGGAATGAACTTCCCCTTAATGTTCGAATAGCTGAGTCTCTGACTATCTTCAAATGTCGTTTGAAGACCCATTTATTCCGCTCTTACCTCAAATAATCCCCCACCCTTGTCTTTCTATGTATATAAAAAAACAAAACAAACAAAAAAAAACCCTTTACAGTTTCAGAAGTGTATTCTTGTTTATATTCCTTATTATTAAGAATAGATTATGTTACTGATGTCTTAAAGCACTTTTGTAAGTCACTCTGGATAAGGGCGTCTGCTAAATACTGTAAATATAAATCTTCACAACAGTATCGCTGCAGTGCTGAGAATGAATCACCACCAAAATAGTACCTGATTTGTAGCGTTGCTGTTGGGTTCTGACCATTAGGGGCCACAGTAAAAAAGACTAACAACATATGTAGAGAAACATAACATGGAAACGGGCATAAAAAGAGGTGTACCTAATGACGTAATCAATGAGGCAGGAGCAATGCTAGACGGGGTTTTTAATCCATACACTTAGACATTAGGAGCGGTTTATACACTAGGAGCAGTTTAGACATTTTTGACCTGTGGAAGGAAATCCAAATCCTGTGTAAGGAGTACCCAGAGTAAACCCATACAGACACTGGGAGGGCATGCAGACTCTGCACAGAAAGGACCCAGACCACTCCATCTGGGATTTAACCCAGAAACCTTCTCACTGTGGGCCACAGTTCTACAAACCGAGCCGCTGTGCTACCCTGTTTGCATACATTTGTGGCTCAATCTCAAACAGGATATTGGTGCAAGACTCTGATTCAGTCTGACATATCTGGAACCACCTGAAGTACCTGCTATGGTAAATCATCAAATATATATATAATCAAATATATTTTGAGGTAGAACCAGAGGTGAAATGTTCCAAACTAGATCTAGTGATCAATTATGCTAAATGTTGTGTTAACAAACAGTTATGTAGCACAATGCTTATATTTTGGTTACATATGTCATTTTATTTCAAGCATTGTTAGTCACGTTATTGACTCAAGCTATGTTCCAAAAAAGTTTACTGTGGATCAAAAACATCGGCATTCAGTATTTGTACTTTCTGGTGGAGAAAGCAATGGATTGCTCACTCTCACAGTGTGAATAGAAGATGATGCTATAATGTCAGTTTGTTTCTTTGGTGCCATTTGGGATGTGTGTTTGCTTTGTTCTTGTCAAATGTTGTCATTTTAGTTTACTGCCTGTCATCAGTGTGTCATTCTCCTTTTTGTTCGGATTCACAAACTTTCATCTGGTGCTCATCTATCCTAGCAATGCTGTAACTTGCCAATATGTTAGCTAGAGTTAGAAGGAATCTATTGCAGACTATTCACCATGACTGGGAAAACACACAGCATCAGAAGAGCTTTGTACTCTTCAAACATGAAGGATGGTAGACGACATCAACAAAAAGAGAACAAATAGGGAGATGCATCAGCATATTTCTAGCAATAACTCAGAGAGATCTTTTTAAAATCCATTAATGAAATTCACTAAAATTAATGTATAGGACTGTGCAAAAATGAGGCATGTAAAAACATGTACAATCTAAAAACCTCTGTAAATAAATTCATTTTAACTTAATTTGAAAAAATATGAAAAGGTCTGTACACAGACAAAATTTAAACCATTTACATCATTTAGCAGAGTCCCTTATCCAGAGCGACTTACAACTTATACAATTGTACAATCCAAGCAATTGTTAGTTAAGGGCCTTGCTCAAGGGCCCAACTGTTGCAGCTTGGCAGAGGTGGGATTTGAACCCTAGACCTTCTGGTCCAGAGGCCAGTACCTTAACCGTTAGGCTAGTACCACCTTGTGTTTATAACTGGATACCAGTTGGCTGTTCTAGTATGGTGGTGCCACAATTCTTTTGTGTTACCTTGTTAACCCTTGATTAATCGTGTGCCACAATAATATATACATAGAATTAATGTTAGTTATTTTATCTGCTTCTGTAAAAGTCATACACATCTCTCATTTATTTATGTCAATCAAATGTGAAAATCTTTACTAGATGCCTATACTATACAATTCATATATACAGGGTGAGTCAAAACCCACAGTACACCCTTTTATTTTAGTAACAAAAGGGAAAATTACATATCTGAATACTCCTGCAAGTAATGGGTGAGGGAGCCTATCTTTTATACTATGTTTGGAACATGGCCAACATTTTGAATGCCACCATATTGGCTCAAGGGCAAGCTTTCCCAATGGAAGGTGGTCATGTTGCATATCAAAGAAGACCAAAGTCGTCTCAAAAACCGATTGCTGCATATTTGCAACATACCTTGCAATTCGAAAGTTATCAAAACAAAAATTTCAAAACTTTTTCTGTTCGTCACAGGTAACTGAAGATGGAACTAATGATTCTGTATCCAGGGAATGTATCATAGCCGCAGACTTCAACAACCAGAAAGTTCACCAATTTCACACAACACTGTAGCATCTCTCATAACCAAATTCCAGAGAAACTGGGACTGTGGATGATAAGCCACATAGTGGTTATCCGCTGCATTAAAGAAATATCAGCAATGGTTTTGGCAGCCTTTGTGAAAAGTTCACGACACAGCATGTCAGCACAGACTTTTGGCTCATCCTGTAGTGGGACTGCATTTTCTTAGTGGATCAGATATTGGACGTTAAGCCTTAAGGTTCACGGTTCAAATCTCGCCTCTGCCAAGCTGCCACTGTTGGGCCCTCAACACACAACTGCTTGCATTGTGAGATCGTACCAGTTTGAAGTCACTCTAGGTAAGCATTTGCTAAATGCTGTATGACTTTGATAAAATTAGTTATAATGGTTAGTACTTTTTTAATCATAATAGATTTTGAAAAAAATGTGTGTGGAAAATGGTAAGGGCTTGTCCTACCCAGACAAACTGAGAGCCAGGGGTGCACGTCCAGTGATATGCACATTGAGTTACTTACCAGTCGGACTGAAAATAGTGAGTGGTTAGTGTGACATTCAGGTGGGATGGCCTACTGAGAGAGAAGCCATCTGGTCAAGTAACGGTGGCCTTTGAATGTCGCCATGTGTGAGGGAGAGAGTTTACAAAGAACCATATGGTAATTTGACAGTGTATTTGTGTGTGTGTGTATCATTGAGGTGCTGTCATTAATGAAGTATGATGGATATTTCATATCCTCCGGGTGTTCCGATGATCACCCAGCTGTTCGTTGCTTAACACAAGGTCTCTTTGATCTTTAGGCCGAAGCACTTTCTCCTTTTCCCCACACATGCCCAGTTTGATGATACAGCAAATCGCAGTCGAAACGATGAACACCTTATTGACCTTCAAATTTGTTTAGCGCCCTCAGTCGCCTACATAACAGAATTCAGCGTTTTGCCCAACAGAAGTTTTTCTTGCATTTCCTGTTGCAAATAAACTGTCTACACACCTGAATCAGTTTAAATGAAAAACTCATTTGCAGCGAGTGTAAGGTTCAATCCGATGAAGAGGGGTTGACTTGGAGTCCAATTTGAAGCTAAAAGATTCTAGTTATATTTTGCTGACTGCTGACTTTTTTGATGAAAACAGGCTTAGAGAGCCATTGTGCCCATGCCTTTATGCTCTCTCACTAGATCCATCATACACAGACTGAGAGAGGGAGAAAGCCAACGAAGAGGCAGTGTTAAAAGTCATTTGTACAAATGAAAAGGCAGGCTATAAGATGAAGATCGAAGATGCAGGAGATTGAATGCAGCAGATGTATCTGCTTTTCAACACCGTTTCTAATTCAGACCCGATACCATGTAGGCATTTAAGATCTGTTTAAATAAAATACGTCCTGAAGCACAGTTCAAGACAGGAAAGAAAGAAAAGAAAACCACAAGCAAATGTAGCGCACTAACTTCATAATCAAAAGTTCAGAAACTGCTGTGCTTGGCAGCTTTGCACTGGTAACCTTCATACTTGTGACATTATTTATATAAAGGACCTGGGCTTCAAAGGATATTAATTATTGATGCCAGCCTTAATGAATGATTTATTTAAGGAAAAAGAAGTCAATCAAATGGCACTAGCTCCTGGTACAACATCAGGTAGATTATATATTTATACCTCAAGGACAAGTTGTCTGTAATGTAGGAAACTAGCGGCCTGTGGCCATGAGTGAGTGTAAAGTATAATCAGACATCTCCAACAGCCTCTATAATTACTGGCAGTCTCACAGACACAATATTATAGACTATATACGATGGCCCGACTTACAATATTTTGAGAATATTATGGGAATATATTCTAGTTTAATCGAAGCGTTTTAAACATGTTTAAGGTGCATACGCATACTACTCTCGCACGGCACGGTGTGACATGGGGAATCACGTAGCAGGAGAGATGAGCGCTGGGAAATGTGGTGAGGAAAAGCAATAGTCGAAAACATGTTTAAATGTGTTTAATACAAGCTGTGCTATAAATATTTATAGTATATATTACACCCCTTAAACTTATTATGGATTTGTCTGGATGTGTCCTCACTGTAAATCGACAAGTACCTGTATAGTGTTCTTTTACACATAAAAAGATAAAGATAAAATCATGCATAGATTTCAATATAAAACTCAAAATACACATAGCAGGGCATTTAATTTTCTTCTTTTAGATTAGTTTTTTGATGGTAATCTGATATAGCTTATCAGGCTCATGTTTTGTCCAGGCCATACCCCAGGTTTGAACTTTATAGAGAATGTTTGGTTTTACATTAAACGCAAATTAACTGGGTAGCATTTTTCTACCACTAATTAACAGTTTTGAGTTTTCGATTACCCCTGGAACAGCTATGGTTTTGTAATTTTGGGATTGGCCAAAAACCTTTTTTGCTCAAGAGTGTATATAACCTAAAAAGCTCAGACAGTTGTTAGGCATAATTTTAGTACTTTATTGAAAATGTTCTGTAAAGTAACTTTAAAAAAATAATTTAGCAGATGTCCTATCCAGATGGTGTTGACCAGCTGAAAGTTAAGGTCCTTGCTCAAGATCCCAGCAGTGGCAGCTTAGCAGAATCAGGATTTGAATATACAACCTTCTGATTAGTAGTCTACCGAGTGACCACGTTTTAAATCACAAAGCAACACACTCTGACTCACTGATGACTACATGCTCTAATATGTGAAACTCAATAGACTCTTTATAAACAGCCATATACTTTCCACACTCTCAGTCTCAGCCAGTCATGTCTACCAGGACTTGAATGTTTACCTGTGACTTCAGGCTAGTACATTAGACTGCTGCATGAACTGATCACCGAAAAGTTTGATTTTCTATATACACTGCTCGCAAAAATAAGGGGATATTTCATATTTGTGAGCAGTATATGTTTATCCAGTACTGCTTTGCACACTTATCTTAGCAGAGGTGAAATACAACAAGCATAAAACAAGACACAGGACAGTGATGGGGCAAGGCAATGTTTATATTAAGAGGCTCAAAAATTAGTGGGAACTGAAAAAAATGCTGCCTACATTGTGAAGGTCAGGTGGTTAGGCCAACTTAGCCTGCAATGGTCTGGCAGTCCAATCTAAGTGTGTACCAGTGCCACAGTCAATTCCAGAATAGCATCTGGATCCCACATTGACAGAGCAGCACAAAAACACATTATTATTTTGTAATCATATGCGATGCCAAATTAATGGAGGATATATTTTTGTACATATAAAGTCAGCTGCATGGGTACCCCTTCTGTTATCTTCCCCTAACAACGGAACTCCTACTGTATATGAAACTCACACACATTGTTAATGAAAAGTAAATTTACTACATGAACTTAAGTTTAATGTTAAATTACTGTATGTATTTTAAAATACAGATTTACAGTCGACAAATGCACCTACACCTGAGCAGACAGAGCATTAAGTAAACACCAAACTCAAGTCCATTAGGCAAATTTGAAGATAAAACCCATTATTTCTGCTCCTTTAAAAAAAAACTATAACTTTGTAGTTAGACTTTGCTGATATTATTGCAAGTTTCATCGCAAGTCATCATTTGATAAGATTAGAGTGTAATTCTATTGAAGAATGACGAATATGTAGCACCTTCTTCAGTACACCGA
>JAVSBV010000127.1:6292067-6303383 GCA_033117975.1 Parotocinclus spilosoma | reverse complement strand
AAATTGTCTAGGTGACCCCAAACTTTTGAACGGTAGTGTATATATATATATATATATATATATATATATATATATTTCCTTTCCTTTAATTCTTATTCGGTTCTAAATCTAATTCTTAATCTAATTCTATACTGTATTAGCAGGATTCAGTAAACCTAGTTGGATCCTGTTTCTGGTAACTGCCATCCATTTCCTGTCAGACTTTATTAGTCAAGAACAGGAGTAGAATGAGACGGTGGCGATGAGAGAGGAGCGAGCGCTGGAAACTGTGCCACTGAAGTTAAGTGGAATAATACGGAGAAAAGAGAGACCTTCATAAGACACTAATGAAATTCTAAAATCTACATTATAATACATTCCAAAATCTAAACCTAAAATGGTTTGTAAAATATCCCCATGATATATTAAATGCCAGAGGCTGTCAGTCTGCAAGAAATTGGAGGTGGCTCTCCTCAAACTGGCTCTGCATTCACTGTGTTAAAAAAGAAACTCATATGAGTCATATTTTGTGAAGCTCTTTTGCATCTAGTATGACATTCACTTTTTAATGAATAGTATTCTGTGTATGGGTAATTGTACAATGGTCACCTCTCACAGGTGAACATAAGAAAAGAAAGAGTGAATTATTCCACTCAAAGCAATTAGTACACACCTGGTTAGAAATTAACCAAGGGAATATTAAAGTTTTTGAAGCATCTTGACATTTACACCACCTTTATTCAGAGCGACTTACAACTCATACAGTCTTACAATTCAAGCAATAGTGGGTTAAGGCCCTTGCTTGAGGACCCAACTGTGGCATCTTGGCAGAAGTGGGATTTAAACCCTGGACTATTAGATCCAGAGTCCAGTATCTTGACCGCTAGGCTACCGCATGTGTCTGAAGCATGTCTTATCTTTTTTTTTCATGTCACTGAAATTGCTCTTGAAATTCATAGTTAGATTTACTTTACCCACTTCTGCCACCTTGCTGGAATTTGTCTACTGTAAATGTTTTATTATGACTGCTAACAGAATAAACAACAATTTATTGTCATTACTGTAAACATTGGTTAATTACAGTAAAGACTTATTTTGAAAGCATCAAGTAATCTTGGAAAGGTTGGTGGTGAAGATTTTTTTTTTTATTATTATTTAAGTAAATGAACTTATCACTAGTATATGGTTGAAGACTAAGCATTAGAAACAAAATGCACTATTTTTATGCAATTGTATGATCTATTGAAGGCAGCATTCATGCATTATCATTCTCAATACAGAGAGTGTAATGTTTACATCTTTATCCAATAATTTTGAAGCCAGGATTAAAGTGACAATCAAAGAAGGAAGAATTTTATCATCATTTGTAGTAGCAGAGTTACATTAACCTGCCTACCTACCTTGATTTTGGGTCATATGTATTGAGCATAATGTTTCAATAATGAAACAATAAATAGATAAATAAACCGAATAAGAATTAAAGGAAAGGAAAGGAAATATATTGCTATATATCCTTTACTATTTCAGTTTTTACACTGGTGCAGCATTTTTCACTTACAATTCTGACATAAGTCTTTTAAAGGACAATTTAGTTGTAATTTGAGCAGTGATCTGTTGTGAACAGCACTAGAAAAAATGAATTAGATTTTGACAATGCTTTATTATGTTCATATTTGGTCAATAAGGTTTGGAGTAACAAAACAAAAAGAGCAGCAGTAGCACCAGCCCGGCCACTTTCAAGCAAAACATAAGCCAAATATCTACATTTTAAACTTTTTTTATTTTATCTTTATGTCCAAACGCAAGAGTTGATTTGCACATTGATCCTGAAGAACTATTAAACTGTTATATAAATGCTATGTGATGTCTGTCTTATTTGTGCTATGTTACATGTAAATACAGTATATTTAAGCTTTCACTTAAGGGAATTTGTTAGCTCTAAGCTAACTTGTGTGCTAAGCTGTAAGGTTTTATTTGCAAGATCCATTTGCTTCTCTTGCTAGGACAATATAACTTTAAAACAGAAAAAACTGATACTATACAGAATCAGATAGGCTCAAGGAACTCTGGTTTCGAGATGATTCAATGAATATGTTAACATTACAGTGTCTGTATTGAGAATTTCACCAACTTTTTAAATATGACTAGATTTTATCGACAGAGCATTTACTCTAATTAACCAATGGTTACTATAGTTAATACTAATTTGTCAAGTTTAAAAATGGTTAGTGCAACCTGTTAGCAATTATCAACAATAAATAAAAGGAAAAAATGCATAACACCCAAATCACAGTGTAATGCTGTGCACAGCAGTAAATCAATAGGAATTTTGGTTCCACGGATGACGTCACTACCATAATACTGGGTTCATAGGTGAGTGAGATTATGAGTAAGAGCTGGTGCCACTGTTGTCCATTGATGGCATCTGAGTCATCAATGAAAACCATATTGAGGAATGGGAACCTATTGAAGCATAGCCCACACCAACAGATTTGAAAATTGTAAATAAAAATGCATGAAGCTTGAAAACTGGACGGAATGGCATAAAACAGGAAATAAGATCATATGGATCATTTGGGTTTTTTTCCAATCAGTTACTATTCAACTGCTATATTGTTTGCTTATTAAAACATTTCATTCAATACTGTTCACACAAATTTTACTTCAGTCAGTCCAGAAAACAATCAAGTTTTTGTAAAATGTGTAGAGAATGTACTAAACCACAAAAAAGTACATTTGTTTCCTATAATATGGATATTACAAAATGAAACATCCCATAATTAAATATCCCCTGTTTTTTGTGATGCATTTGTTCACTGGATATCAGGATCTGTTTTTGAGGATCTATTTATCAGGATCTATTTTTGGTTCAGTGAGCTGCTTCCATTGCAGATTATGATCTGAGATGTTGATCTTAGCCAGGGATGCTCAAAACGGATTGAAAGATTGACTAAAGAGTAAGAAAAGCTACTCAATGTGTTGCCTGCAGTAACAGAACACAGAGACTGAGATCTTACCTATTTTGAGCAAAACGAAAGATACATACCAGCCAAACTCTGCCAATAAAAAACATTAATGTATTGACTCTGTATGTAATGTATTAAGTCTGCTAAGTTACATTGATGTAATGCATTGAGTAATCAGAAAGAGATCAACTAGTTAATATGTTTATGTTTGTAGGCTTAAGCATGAGTGTGTATCTTCATTAATTTTCTTCAGGGACAGTTGTCTCATTACCTAGCCGAATATAAAATATAGACACACATCGAGGTCTGATACTCTTCAATGCACTTTATATTGCGCGCATGTGATTATCACACACACACACAGGAAATCCCAAATGGTGCTTGCAGCAAAGTGATCATGCAGCTAAATTACCCTCCGTATTGATTAAAGATCACAAGGTTGATCAAGGAATTTCCAAGTAATCGTAAGCTCATGACTGTTATTGCTCGGACTGCCAATGCAAAACACTTAAGACGATGAGTGACTCAAAAGAATACATCCTAAGAAATCTATACAGGAGCTACAAGTCAGTCTAATTGTACCTAATTTAATGTAGATTGTATAATAATATATGAAAAGACATATTGTGGGAAAGACTTGTTTGGAAACCTGTGAGTAATGTAAGAATTCTAATATAAAAATTTAATACATTTACTGAAGTGAACACTTGTGGTTCAGTGCTGCTGGAAATGGTTGAGTGAACGGGCTGAATCCTAGGTGGGATTTGCAACATGGAGCGTAGGTGGTACATTTGCAGAACCCAGCAATGGACTTAGGCTTCATACTGTCCCCTACAATTATGACCAGGACATGTGGGGGCAAAAATTAAGCCTTTAAAAGACCAGATGTTTTGCAATTATTATCAGCTCAATGACTATGTATGAACAAAATGTAACAAAAGTATGTTCTAATTTATATTTAACTTTTTTTTTTTCACCTAAGCATTTAGTAATTGGTAATCCGTCAACCTTAATTCGTAAATAAGAGGTAACAAAAATAAAATTGATTTATTTATGGTTAAGACTGTTGTCCAAAACTCCAGCAACCATGCAGAGAGTACAAAAGCTTAAAGGATAAGTAGAGTGTAGTATGCTCAAGACTTTTGTACAGCACTGTACTACTCCATGTAAATGGAACACAATGTGCAGTTATTTGATCAATTAACTAATGCCCCCTTTCTATTTCAATTACCCTTGAAGATTATTAGAACAGTTTTACATTTTAGTATATAATTTTAGTTGTGATGGACTGGCATCCCATCCAGAGCATACTTATTGTTTCTCTGGACGTCCTCAAACTTGACAAGGAAAATTGGCATTCATTTACAGTACACCTTCCCACTGTATACCACCCCACCGGATCTTTGCTAGAAAAATATTTGACCTGGATCCGAGTGACTTTGCACAGAATTTCCTTCGGTGCTGCATGCACTCACAGACTGTGCAGCATAACAGATGCATTAAAAAACACTGCAGCCTGAAGTTTATGCTAGCCTGAGTCTCCCCTGCTCTCCCAGGGTATTAAAGTTTTGGTGTACTTTGGACCAAGCTGCACTTATGCATGTGGTGTAATTATTTCAGAAAGAGACTAGTTTTAAAAAGTTACTATAGATAGGCTCTTTGTATTCTTTTTGTGAGGAGACGCCAGCATTAATCGTTGCTCAGCATCAACGCTTTTTCTTCTGCCAAGCTGCCACTTATCGGTCCTTGAGCAAAACACTTCCAACTGCTTTTACTGTAAGTCACACTTATGATTAAAAATTTGAAATGAAAACTTGTTGTAGATAAGATGATCAACGTATCATGTTACAAAAGTGGCTATAGCTTTCATGTCAATAAGATTGACTTTGAAATTAAGTTTTTGAAACAAAGTTTTAATTTGAGCTTCTGCAAAGTTTGGTTTTGGTTACAGAGTTTGCCAAGCAGAGCATAACGCATAAAAATGTGCTAAACCGCTGAGCTGGGAAAATCAAGACTCTTGCTAACTTGTAAATGATCTCAATTTGCATATAATAACCACTTTATGGTTAATAACCACCAACGAGCTCTATGGAATAATTTGGGAGGGAATACCCCTTGCGAAGCCCCCCTGAGAACTACATTCACCCAAAGCATTTTTTGGAACTACATTTGCACCTGGCAGTAGGAATGTTGTGTAACCCTACAGTGATGTATTTTTATTTTTTTTAGACAACTGAATAATGCGTTGTAGTTCCTTCTGTCGTATATAGGCTCAGTCAAGCCTGAACTTCACTCTCAGTCCATTTGTCCATTCCATTTTAAGCATAACGATATGTTGTTTGAATTTCTATGGAGTACAAGTATACTGGTAAAGCTCAACACGAAAACACCAATCTCTATAAACCTGAGAACCTCATAACATTATCCTTATAACAATTTCCACAAACATTGCATAACACAGAGATCCCACGAACCGAAAAACATACTTGCCTTGAAGTATGAGATAAAGGTGAGATATAGGTATGGACAAGTAAGAAATGGGGCACAGGGACAGCACGGTACATGATCATTTACCAGTAGCCTATCATGTCTAGAGCACACCACAATCAATTATTGTATTCATCCTATCATTAAACTACAACTGGCTCAGCTTACCATGCAGGTTTTATGAAAAAAAAAGGTTTTCAATTACCATGTCATTCTCTAGCTGAGCTGTACTGAGAATGTCCCTTTTTAAAAAGAGTGGGAGTATATCAGGATCAGCCACCCATTTGCTTGCTATACTGCTCACAAAAATTAGGGGACATTTCAAAATGAAATATGTCATATTGAAATATCCCCTAATTTTTGTGAGCAGTATAGTTTTAGTTTAGGGCCACTCCAGTTGTGTCCAAAACCACCATTTTTTTAACACATTTTTTACAATTATGTTTAGAAGTAAGCATTATCATTGCCTTTGTTTTTAATATTATCCACCACAGTTTAAGAACTAGATAACTATAAAGCAGAGAAGCTAAATTGAGTCCTTGTTTTCCAAGAGAGTATTGGAGGCAAATGAAAAAAAAACGTATACCTTGATTGTTTTTCAATACTGCTCTTTTTATGTGAAATGAATAAAGTTGAACGAAAATCAATTGTGCTGCACTGAGTTGGGGGAAAGAGACAAGAGCGCGAGTCTGTGTATTCAGTCTCGTTATCAAATTAGCTGCACCCGAAGTCAATGCGGCCAAAATATTTGAAACTGTTTGAGTGATTATCTGTGAAAGTTTGTCTGCAAATCTCAACAGACTAAGAAACGAATGTGCTCAGTAACGAGAACAAGATTGTTTCAGCACGGATCCATCAGAACTCCTCCCAGATAGGAGCGGGTCTGAAAGTGAAAGGGATTGGGGGGTGGCAGGCGACAGCAGAAAGTGGTCTGACTCTGTAGGGATCAGTGTGTACAAGGCAGCAATTAAATATGATGAAGTATTGGCTCTCCAAACTTCTGCAGCATGCCTCTCCCCCTAGCGCGTTCGATCCCCGAGCACTTCGCATCACACTGTGAGTCTGCCTCATTAAGAAGCACCAGGATGGGCCAGAGCTTATCGCAGCCTAACACACGCAATGCATCCTCTCTCTGTCCCTGGCTCATGCTTTCACCCGATGTCCCTGCTCTCTTCGTCCCTTCTTTCAGTTTCATAACAGGCTCCGTTTGCCTCAATGACTGCTTTTGCTCCCTCATGAGATAATGAGTTGTTTCTTTGACTGGCTGTTGTCATATGACTTTATCCAAAGTAGACTTTATTAAATCATTTTACAGCAAGTTTACTACAATAGGGACATGTGTCAGCGGTAAGGATTCTCAATTATGCTGCTATATGCCCGGTTATAAAATATTTAAAGCCTTTTGTAACTCTTGGGTACAATAGGTCATAACTTTGGTAGCAGCAAATACTAAGTAAAACAAGTCTTCCGAAGCACATAAAAAAATTATTTGTTTCATTACAACACACAACCCGATTCCAATATGGATTTAAAGAAGTGTTAGGGTTGGGTTTCAGACCGCTCATGCAGAAGAATAGAATCCACACACATTGCAAAGCTGAAGTCCACTGGAGTGGTGTTAAGAACACCATTACTGAGCCTTGAATACATGTTCTCTTGAGTGATTATTTCACAGTCTGTCTGTTTGATAGATGTCAGGAGAACACTATCACAGTGGCAACTGTAAAGTTTGAAAGAGGAGGAATATAATGGTTGATTTTGATTAAGTTGTCTGAACTGTAGTTCTTGTGAAGATATATCCTCACACTATAGTATACGATGACATGTTAGGTAATTGTCTCAGCATTCAAATAACCTATGCTCAAAATATAGAAAGAATGATCTGCAGTGTTAAGTGTGGGAGAATGCAACTGGCCCTCAGACCTCTAGCCTGAACCCTGGGATAAATTAGCATTCTCAGTCTCAAGCAGACCCCAATGGCCAACATCATTGCCCAAGCTTTTAAAAACTTTTGAATGAATGGAGATGGTTCAAGACAGTCATGTTCAGTCTGACTTCTGTATGACTTTTGTTGGTGTTGTAATATTTTTAGCATACATTTCTTTAATATATTTTGATTCATAGTCATTAGGGTTTACTTAAATCTGGTTCTACACTGGGGTGGCACAGTGGAGCAGCGGTTAGCCCTAGTTTGGTCCTGACTTTGGACTCTACCTGTATGGAGTTTGCATGTCCTTTACGTGTCCCCATGGGATTACTCTGGGTGCGCTTACCTTGTCTAAGTTTCTGCCTTTGTGCTTTGTTTAACTGGATAAGCACCAGCTTTCCTAGGATTACATGGACAAAAAAAATAACTGAATGAATGAATGATTGAACAGTACATGCAAAAGGCCATATGTTGTTTTAACAATTATATAATGATTATATATAATGAGTTCTCAGCTTCTTTATAAAGCTACAAACAGAAAATGGAGGACATATGTACACAAAATGAGAAAAACTATTTTCAGAACAAAATAGTTTCTACAGACAAATGTCCGTAGTTATAATGACCGAGTTATAATGACCTACACAAAAAAGGCGGATTCTTGGCTGTTTACCTTCCAAAAAGGCCATCCCTGATCAAGCTTTTTCAGACTGCACAAGGGTCATCCAGATCCAGATAAGTAATGAAGGTCAAAATAACTTCGACTGTAGCCTATAGAAGCTGTTTTTTTTTTCCTGATTTTTTAAAACCGCATACAAAAGTATTGTATTGTTTGTTGTATAATTATAATGCTCACAAAAAAACTGTGAGCTGTGTATAAATGGCTACTATACTGTTGCTTAAACAACAAAAATAGATTTTTTGTACAGTACTGTAGGTATGTAGTAAACATTACTTGAGTAATTATACTATATTAATATTATATAATTTAAATGAATAAAGTTTTTGCCTATTCAGGAGGCCTCTGTGTTTGTGTTTGTAATACTCCTGGTGCTTATGGATACTAAAATTCAGGGCTAAGCAAAATAAAGTTTTTGGATATCTAAGTGGGGCTCTCAGACCATTTTAGAGCAAGCAACACTGCAAAGTAAGAATAATTGATTATAAAAATTAAAGAGAGAGAGAGTCGGAAGGACAATTAAACACCAGTGCAGAATTCAGCACAGTTACATTTCTTCTTTAAATCATATTTCTATGGAATCCTTACAAGCATTTGAACAAAACAAGAAGCATTTATTTGGCACATTGTGTTCCTGCTGTAAAAGATTAGCCATTTCCGGCTCTGGATGAGCTTAAAAGAGGTGACGGGAGTCCACTCATAGACAACAAAGTGAGGCCATTACCCAAGCCATTCGAGAGAAGGATGGTTCAACCTCTTCCTCACCCTCTCCATAAAGTTGAACTATCTAATACAAGTTACGGAAGCATCCTCATAGCACTCTAATGTTTCCCTGCTGTGAGAGCTTCTTAAAAGCAATGAGTTTCCACTTTAATGCCAGACTTTAAGTAAGACTGCAAGTTGTCTGGAAATAGCTGTGGTACAGTGACATCTATATAATGAGGCTGTGTTAGATGCTGTATCAATAATAGTTCAGATTAGATCAGAATGTAAATAAATGTATTTATTTTATTATTAGTAGCATTATTATTAACTCATCTGTTTTGTAATGCAAAAGATAACTTTATTTTTCAAGTCCTCACACACTCACTAGCCACTTTATTAGGTGGACCACAGTACTGTTGCATCCCTCATAGGGAAGATATACAGTGTCCTTGTATGATCTGCAAGGAAGAATGGCAAAAAAATCCTAAATCAAGGTGTGAAAAACCTGTTGCATCATTCCCAAGAAGACTCATGGATATACTAGCTAGGTGCTTCTACTAAATAAGGGTCTCAATTATGCATTTGTTTTTTTTTTCTGTCAAGATGAGATGCTGAGGGTGCATTAATGAGAAATATTTTATTTTTATTTTAGCAAATGTCTGCAATGAAACAAATAGATAAATGTAAAGGTGTCTAAATACTTTCCGTACCCATTGTATAAATAATGATATAAGATATGTTCCGGACATAGCCTTTTATTTCTGAAATAAAAGGGTGTCCTGTGACTTTGAAAATGAATGAATATAGTGAATAATAGTCAATGGTGAGTAAAATAGATTGGGCCTATAGCTTATTGTAACTAATAAATATTTCATTTTAATATTGAAACTCGTAATTATATTAAGTCATATCAACATGTTCATATCACAGCAATATAATGCAGATCAAATAATGAATTCATCTTTAATTTAATATTTGCTGAACCTATTTTACAGTGAGGAAGCAGAGATGTCGGAATTCAGACAGCAAATTCAGCAAGATTACAGCAGCCTGAATATTTCCCTTCCTGCTGCTTTCTGTTCCTATGATGCTTAGCACTCCTGCCCTCAGGCCAAGTACAGAAAGCATGCTCGGCTTGCTTTCCTACTTTTCACACGTATGAAACACTTGGCGTGCTCCTCTAAATACCAATAAAGAAGAGCTCTCACTCACCCTCCTGATATTTAACACAGGAAATGGTAGCCAAAGTTTTAGGTAACCTTATGCAGACATGCTTCAAGGAATGGAGAAGTGGACAAAAGCAGGAGAAAATGCAAACAAGGTTTGTAATGGAATGGAGAGGTAGCAAAGTAATGTGGGCTGAAGAGTACAAGGTAGGAAGAGGCTGTGAAGCAAGAGCTTTAACCTTCAACAGGGTGGATGAAGCATTTAAATGTATAAAAACAGCTTGAACAATCTACAAACACGATCTTTGCTGGTCAAATTGGGGACACAATTGGGGACACTTGGGCCGTAATTCAACAACAATGTCAACACTCTTTATACATCGTACAAGCATTTTTAAACTGCTTCAGGTTATCTGGGAGCCTTTACCCTAGATGCTTGTCTCATTTTCAATTGTTCCTCTTTATTTGCCTGACTGTCTTGCTCTCCCTATTGGATGCCGATTGCAGATGAACTAGATAACTGCAATGCCCAGAGCATCCTCACAGCGACTGACTAGAATCCCCAATTATCAGATCTATAAGCATTCAATCAACTCTGTATTTGCCCAATTTTGGTGTTCAATCATCCAAAACAGATATGCCTCAGCTTTCCTTCCTTTTTGACCTTGGGTGCACATTGTTGAGCTTAATTGCTCTTGAATTATTTTAAGAATGAAGCATTTAGCAGGGACAAACAGAAGAGAGAGAGAGAGAGAGAGAGAGAGAGAGAGAGAGAAAGAGCGCATGCAAGATATCAGAGCCAGATTTGGTGAAGCAAGATCTAAAGATGAAGGGTCAGTTATTTTACTTTTTTCTAATTTTTGGTGATGTTCTTCCCTCCAACAGACTTTAATAATATATGTTCACCGAGTTCAAGCTGTGTGTTTCTGTGGCACCCTGTAGTCAGTGTCTCTACAGAGACAATCTTTAAATCTTAGCTGTATAGGCTGATAGCAGCTCGCTCAGAGTGCCTGACAAATCAAAAGACAGATTTAATAATAGTCAGCTCTCCTTCAGCTTTCATACAGGGATCCAGCCAGAGATAGACACTGGGGCAGCTAGACAGCCACTTGAGATCATAGCCGTTATGCAGACATATTAACAATTTATACGCTCTAATTGCATGTCACAATCATCTGTCTCAACATGTGTCTGCATGGAGGAGGCAACTTTCTGCTAGTTTTCAGAAGCCGATGTTTCATATATCACCCATCTCTCAGCCTTGTAATCCTGCTGTGCACCCCGTTTTATGGCCATGTTGTTTTATTAGATGCCCTTGAGGTCAAGAGGAATCTCTCACACACACACACACACACACACACACACACACACACACACACACACACACACACACACACACACACACAC
>JAVSBV010000127.1:6269974-6282487 GCA_033117975.1 Parotocinclus spilosoma | reverse complement strand
TATATATATATATAGAGAGAGAGAGAGAGAGAGAGAGAGAGAGAGAGAGAGAGGCGGGGATTTTTGTAAGAGTCCTAAGTTACCATTTAAAAATAACATAAGGCTGTTGAACTGGCTGCCAGTATGGAGAAGATTCCAAGGTGAACGCAGTTGAACCTTACTGAAGTCTCAAAGGATGATGTGCTGCTGTATTTGAATCAGTTGCATGTGTCTGAATGTAGGCGTTAGAAGACCTGCCAGTAGAACATGGCAGAAGTCTTGTTTGATATAACAACAGGTCAGACAAGCTCATGGGTAGCTTTTCTGAAAAAAAGGCCAAATTCTGCCAAATTGGAACCCTGAAGTCCAAGACCTTAGCTGATAGGCTACCACAGTCCAGAGGGTGTAATGGAGTTTCTCTGTGTGATGAAAAGATTTTGAAAAGGGATACACCTAGAGTTCTGTAAAGCAGCTCATTCTTGCTAGGATTTAGCTTTGGATAATGAGCTGACATCCATGATGAGATGACCTTCAGACATGCTAAGATGCTAGTGTAGACTTGCCAATTTAATGGTAGGAAGAAGAATATGAGGTGAGTGTCGTAAGCATAACAGTGGTAAGAGAAGCCATGTGAGGTTATGGCAAAGGTACTGCTTTGCACTGGGAAACAAACATAACCAGGGTACAAGGGGTATGGATTAGGTAGCGCACTGTGCCATATCACTTTCCAGAGGAAATGCAGCATACAGCATGTGCGTGAGCCTTCATTTCTCTTCAGAATCACAAAGCAGCCTGACCACTGCTGAGGATGCATCCGCATAATCCCCCATCCTCAACTTCAAAGAGCTTTTTAAAGACCAACACAATACACTACAAGCTCACTGTGTGGAAGTTCAGGAGAATATTTATGACTTTCCTAAGCCTGAAATGACCTACTGTTATCCTGGTTTTCTGGTCTGTAGTGAGAAATGACCTATCTATGCTTCTTTGATCATCAATGGTGCTTCCTAACTCTGCCCAATGACTTGGCCATCGCAATATTCACCTGTGCTGTATCTTCGATACGAGATGTGTTTAAAGACCTCGCTTGCCTAACTTACCAGACTCGCCATGCTGAGGGTTCACCTCAGGGAGCTGTTTAGATGTGGGCTTCCCAGTGCACAGTAAATAACATGAAAACCTGCTCAGGCATCTTCTCAATTGATTTTCCTTCCACAATTGTTGCGCTCTAAACACAGACAACTTATAATCACTAAACTACAATCAGTTCATTCCATCCTAAGCTTTCCTCAGTGATAATGTCTCTGCGATATTAGCATGTTCACATCAGCCAGCATGTTCTTGAGTAAACAGTATCTCATTAAGGACCAGTATTTGTTGAGCAGCAGGAATTAGGGACATTACACATCACCCTGCATAATTATGCTGGGTAACATGCTCTGCTAAACCACTAGACACTCACAAAGGCTTTCAGTTACACATCTTAGACAGCGGTGTGCTTTTGATGAGACGTTTGCGACTGTTGTGAATAAATGCGAGTAAATTCTATGCGAGTGCGCTTGAAACTTGGTTTCTGAAATGTTTGTTGTTGGATGAAGGGTTTTTATATAGTTTATACAAATTGGGGATGAATTAGAATGCTGGAGTGGTAAAGGACACTGGAAAAAAACTTTTATTCACATGTTTACACCAAGCATCAATGTATATACAGAATCTCACAAAAGTAAGAACACTCCTTACATTTTTGTTATTTTTTTATTATATCCTATCGTGAGACAAAACTTATTGTTATGACACTTTGATATAATATAAAGTAGTCAGTCTATAGCTAGTATAATAGTGTATATTTGATGTGCCCATAAAGGAACTCAACACACAGCCATTCATATCTAAACTGCTGGCAACAAAAGTGAGTACCCCTAAATGAAAGTGGCCAAATTATGCCCAAAGTGTCAACATTTATTGACAAGTGCTTCCTGAACTCTTTTGGGCATGGAATTCACTAGAGCTTCACAAGTTGCCACTGGAATCCTCTTCCACTATTCCTCCATGATGACATCAGGCATCTGCTGGATGTTAGAGACCTTACACGCTTCCACCTTCAGTTTGCATATGAACCACAGATCCTCAATAGGGTTTTGGTGTGGAGACATGCTAGACCTTTACCCTCAGTTTCTTTATCAAGGCAGATTGCGAGAAAAACCCATGGAAAGATACGATACAATATTTATAGAAATGTGAGGGGTGTACTCGCTTTTGTGAGATACTGTATACTAAGGAAGTGTATACTACACTCACTTGATATTTTATTAGTGTCACTGCAGTGCTGAGAATGGTCTACCACCCAAATAGTACCTGATCTGTGGTAGTTCACAGTATGTAGAGAAACCAATAATTACAGTCTGTAACTGCAGAACTACAAAGCACATCTTTAGTAAAGTATAACTAATAGTATGAACAATATGTGTAGAAACAAAGAGGTATACGTTATAAAGCATCCAGCATTTGTTATGATGAAAAGATCTTGTATACCTGATCATTCAAACGGCAAGAAATAAGAAATGCAAGGTATTTAAGTAAAAAATAGTCCGAACTGCTTCTGTCCATAAGATAAATTATTAGCTATCTACTGACATATTTTGCATGCATGTATCATTCATGGGTGATCTCGTGTGGTGCAGTGGGCTAACACATTTGGCCATTTGGGCTTGAGTCTTGGTGGCACCTTTCCACTGAGTCAGGTGCTACATGAACACAAGCTTGGCTGTCTTAGGGAGGACACATTCCCATAGGTATGGTAGCTAGTACTTAGATTGCCATTCTCGTTGAAACTGCATTTTTAAGAACAAACTACATTTTTTGCCTAAACTGTTTTGGGGAAAACGTGAGGCTTTTTAAAAACACTGCTGCCTTTTGTGATATGACTGTTGGGTGTCTAATGCTGTTTGCATTACTATGAGCTAGTATGAATTACTTGTTGATTTCCAATGCTTTGAGGACTGCAAAATTTACAGTTTAATAAAAATCCCATCCTAGACCCTCATCTTGACAAACGTCTACACCACAGGCCTCGAAACTACACATGGTCATGAGAGAGCAAGGGAATTAAAAGTGATCTACACCGACACTGGAGTAAAAGGTCACCAGTATATGAAAAATTCACTCATACATAGCATTTCCGTTCCATTAAGAGGCCAGTGATTTGTGTGTGCACTGCACATTTTTTCCTCTCCCCATCACTTGCTTCCACATATACACACTTCACATCCTCAAACTGAGATTAATTTGTGGTTTGGAGGTTTTGACCTTTTTTGTTTTTCTTTTAAATCAAAGACTGATCCCTTTTTCAGATTCACAAGGCTTTCAGTTTGTCTCAATGAACCTTTCAGCATAAGGGGGAAAAAAGCAGAGAGGAAGACAGAGAGATAGAGAGAGCTACAGCTATTTCTCTAGCATAAGCTTTTTTTTTTTTTTTTTTACAAATTCTTAAATCATATCCTCAGCTATAAATGCTGGCTCAGCATATACTTAGTGGGTTTCTCTACCCAGGTCCAATCTCTACTTCTTCATCATGTGTATGTGCAGTGAACTAGAAAACTGACAAATCCAGGCAACTGATCAACCTGATCTGTGTTGAGCACCCGAGTTCCATTTTTTTCTTACATCATGAAGTAGACATTGATGTCTGGTTTTCTATCTCTCTATCATCTGTTGAGCACAGGTGAAAGTAAAATACCGTGCCACACAAAAACAATTCTGAACGAGACAAGAGCTTTGAAGTTTGTTGTGCCCTCGTTATTGAATTGGTTCTCAGTGTTTGTCAATGTAATCGATTGAAATAAGCGATGTGCAAAAATACCGGACTAACACCACAGAGTATATGACATGCAGCTTCAGGACAGTACACCTCTGTAATTAGATATCGTATATGAGTTGAGGGAGCATTGCAGTCTGAGCAGATCACTGTCTGGCTTTTCAGACATAATACAATATTTTTCTCCAAACACACACAATATTGTCTTTCAATAACGTAAATAGATATAATCTTCTATTCTCACCAACTCCCATGCACCGTGCAGTTTGAGTGCCCATTCTTATTGCAGTATGAATCAAATTCCTTAATTTGGGCACATATTCACATTCATCATTTAATGAAGATGATAAAAAAAAAAAACAGAATAAAAGTGTTGCCATATATACCACTCTACTCGTATTTCCCCTTCCAGCTAATTCCCACTTAGTTTGAACCTGCACTCTATGTTTTTAATAAGATGAATTGGCTTCTCTGGGTCCGGAAGCTTCTGTAACTGTCTAGAACTAATTAAATGCTGTAGATTGAAACACAAGAAGAAAATCTAGTGAGCTGATACGTGGCAAAACATGGATATTAATAAAGGCTTTGAAGATAAAGTTCGACCAAAATTAAGCTTTTTTACTCACAATTATGATGCTGTATGTGTAGTTTTGTGCTAGACTTCCGGCTGTAATGAGCACCATTCATTGGCCTTATAAACATTATCACTATTCAGCTTGTCTAAAAACACCACTTTATTTCTCTGTTTTTAAAAGGATTTATTTATATTAACAGTCTTTTACTAAATAATATCATGTTCACACTATTTTAATCAATAATCTAAGGAGTATTGAAAGCTGCTTGTTTTGAGCTGGGCAATATGAGAAAAGCTGTATTATATTTAGGATTCAAAACATTGACAAGCCATTAATGATATAACATTTAGCTTTGCTGACAAAAGTATAGGACAGGATTTCTTAGAGGTGGGGATATAGTGTTTGTATGCTTAGTCACTAAGATTTTATTTTATACTGTGTTCAGCCTCCCTTTGCAAATAAAACAGAACTTAGTATTCTCCAATAACATCTTATTAAGTTGTAAAATACAGATCAGGAAATTTGAAACTTTTGCTTTTTATAGAATCGCTCTAGCCTATCCAGGGTCTCTAGGCCATCTAGGGTCCTGGGACATCTCTTTTTCACTCTCCTCTTGAGCCCTACAACTGGTTTTTATATGGGATTTAGATAAGAGGACTGAGACGCTCATAGTATGGAAGCTTGAATTTGTGTTAAGTACAGCATTTTTGTGTTGATCTTTGTCCTGCTGGAAGATCTAGAAATGATTCATTTTTAGTTTTTGATTTTAAAGATGTTTATTTAAAATGTCCTTTCATTTCAGGGTACTATGTCCACTAATGAGGTTCTCTGGGCCTTCAGAGGAAAAAAATATTCCACACATTCAGAGACCCTCCACCATACTTATAATAATAGTAATAATAATAATAATAATAACAATCATCATCATCATCATTATCATCATCATTTGTTACAGTTACATAGCTCCTTTCACAGAACCCAAGGTCACTTAACAGGATAAAGTTTACATATACACAAAAACATTACACATTACCAGAAGTGGAAGAAGAAGAAAAGTAAAGTGAATATAGATGAGTCTTTAGTAAAGTTTTAAATTCAGAGAGAGAAGTAGTGGAGCAAAGAGAGAAAGGAAGAGAGTTCCAGATCAAAGGGGTGGCAACATTGAACGAGCGACCCCCCATCGTGTTCTGTAAAAGAAAAAAGGAAGTTCACTCACCTTGCCGAAGCTACAGGGTCGATTCAGGTAAGCAGGTTCGAAAGTTAGTACACAACGATACTTAACAGTGGGCATCAGGTTCTTTTACACACAATGAGTGTTTCATTATATTTGTTTCCTCTGAACACAGAACATGGTTCCAGTCCCAATAGTTCCAATGGTGTTTGGCAAACTCCTTACAACAACAACAAACTCATATAGTGCTTATATAATGCTTTTCACAAACCCAAGGTGCTTCCTTAAATTTGTGGTTAGATGAGAGGATTGTTTTGTATTGGCAAGAATGCCATATTATCAGCATGTAGGTGGTAGTTTAAGATACTTGATCCCAAGGGTCTACAACAGTAAACCTTGGGGATATTTGAAAATGGGAATATATCAGGTATTTATGATATCTTATTAACCCCCCCACACCCCCACACCCCCACCTCGACCACCTCTTCTCCCCAACTAAATAAATTTCACAAGAGATTAATCTAATTCACCCAAAGGTATATTTCTGTAACTTTCTTACTTCTCTTTTACTTATGGAACCTATTTTAACCAGGTATGCCAATAATTGTGGAGAGGACTGTAAATGCAAATGGAGATTAAGTCACATTCCTATCACATGAGAGAACTCCCTAGAGGAGCAAGTCAATATATGATTAATAGCAAGATTGTTTTACATGTACACTCTCAGCATACCAGATTAATAAAGGAAGGGTGGTTTTCATCGACATGCTGCAGCATCATGTTTTTCTCGCTTGGTCAGAGATGCAGGAGATGTCAGAAAGTTCCCTAAACTACTACAAGTAAGTTCATATGTATAATTATGCTAAATCAAGTGTGACATAAAAGTGGCTTTAGGGCTAAAGAGAGCGACGGCAGGATTTTTCGGGAGATGTAAAACTGAAACTGAGCAGAAATAGAACAGACTGTCCTATTAGGTTCAGGTAGACACAGCCTTAAAAAGCCTTTACAATGCATTTGGGCACATTACTCTGCTTTAATTTGTTGCTAATCCATCAGGATGCAATGTATGAATGGTCTTGCAATGGGCCTTTTTAAAGCTTAATAGTTTACAACAAAGACAACAAGGCAAAGCCTCAGGAATTACACTTCCCTCTAGACCTCGTACGCTTGTAACCCCGGAAAGTTTCAGCCAAATGGAATTCTAGATGTAGTTTTATTACCAGCACACCCTATTTGGAATAACAATTAGCTTGGGGTAGTCTGGAGAGAACAATGCATGCATTTTTGTATGCAGGCAAGTGAACGAACTTAATTGACTTGAAAATGGGCAAAGTGCACAGCATCACTCATTAATGGGATCCCTTGCCTTGCCTGCACATGTTTTAAAGTAAAGGTCAACGTCAAATGTCATGAAAACACTACAAATAAAGTTGCCTACACTTTCATGCTGCACATATACATGCCTGAACTCAGTTGGATATCAGGAATGGTTTGAAGTAACAGAAGTATGGAGGACACACTGAAACACAGAGGGAGAGAGAAAGAGAGAGAGAGTGAGAGCTTACTTTCAAAGATTAACAAACACACCCAGGCATTTACATATTAATAAAAAATAAGTCAAGTGCAGAGCAGAATGTGAATGCTAAAGACACTATTAGTTCAATAATAAAAGTACTCAATAAAAAGGTGCCCAGTAAAACTGCAAATGCCATTTTAGAACAAACCATGCATTAAAACTAAGTCCATACAAATGTTATGTATAGAGTTCCTTTTCTAAAATGAGCTTTGCAAAAGCATTTGCGCAAAATGGTCTCCATGGGGCACTTTGTTTTTACAGGGCAATATATGTCCATGCACAAATTTATGTTCCTCACCTCAGGAGGCCATTAGGGTATACTAAACTTACTGTCATGTTTAAGAAACTAGATTGAGGTTATCTGAGCACTGTGACATGGTGCATTATCCTGCTGGAAGTAGCCATCAGATGATGATGCACTGTGGTCAAAAAAGGGATGGACATGGTCAGCAACAATGATCAGGCAAGTTTTGGTGTTTAAAAGATGCCCAAAGGTTAGCAAGAAAATGTCCCACACCACTACACCCCTGACACCCTGAAACATTTATACAAGACAGGGTGGATCCATACTTTCATATTGTTTATGCCAAATTTTGACCCTAATATTTGTGGACTCACTAAATCGAGACGATGCTTGATTTGAACTGCAGCAGGTCATCTTAACTTTAACTTGCATTGCATAACATTGCTACCACATGATTGGCTGATTATACATTTGTGTTAATGAGCAATTGAACAGGTGTACCTAATAAAGTGTTGTAGAGGAGGAAAATAAAGGAAAACAGTGCACCACAAGCAATCCATTAGGAAAATACTGAAACTCAAGTTTTAGCTGTGGAACTGAACTGTAAAAAAATAAATAATCAGCCTTTTAATTTTAATTTACATAGTTTTGGATTACAAAACTATGTGAAGTCATGTTAAATGAGTGAAAAAATTCATCATGCCAAACATAAAATGGAGACCAGGGAGTGAACAAGGAGAACTCAGGGTGAGAAGAAGGACAGGGGAAGGAGGCAGGGGGAGTCAGCAAGGAGGATTGGAGCAGCCCCTTGGGCATTCTGACTGTTTCTGCCATGTTTAATTTGCTCCCCTAATTGCATACTAACTGCCTTCATCCCGAAAAACCCCTCGCCAAATAGAGGCTTTGGATCACACAAAGCCAAGTGCCCAGCGTCCGCTAACAAATTCAGTCTGTCTGTTAGCTAGGAGCAAATTGAACACAGCAAGAAAGCTACTAAAACCACCATTAAGTGAAAGACTGTGTTTGAAAAGGGAAGCATTCAATAACATTAAGAGCCTGCCTGGGGGGTTGATTTGCGAATCGTATTTACTTTCGCTAGCTTAAAAGTGCTGATCAACGAGTCCAGATGTTGCTCTTGCTTTTCCATTTGGCCATGCAAAAAAAAAAAAACCAAACAGCAGTGACAGATCAACAGGAATTAAAGCAGCATGTCGTTTCTTATTGTGCCCCTGCAGTGCGGGCCTGATTTCATCTCCACTCTGTTTATATAAGACGAGCTCATTGTGCTGCTGGACATGTAACAAAGCTGATGCCCCGAAGACAGCGTCGGCTCCAGAGTGACCAGAGAGAAGGGTGTTCTCCCACAGCTCAGACACAAAGCTCAATACGGCTGACTCAAGTTGACACATGTCAGGCCAGCGGATGTGACAAAACTGGATATCAGAGTATGGCATGATCAAAAGAAAGGGAGCGACCGTTAGTAGGACAAGAAGAATGATGAAAAGTGACATTCAAGTCTGTGAGCAAATCTATATGCTGACATGTGGAAAACACACACACACTATTTATTTGGGATCAGTGTAGTCATTTTTGCTATTCAAATATGCAGGTTTTAAACGGTCCAAATATCTAAATAAAGATGGTTAAATTGATTAGGGGATAAATAACCTAGAACACTTTTTAGACTTGATCCAATTACAATGTATCCAAACACAACAAGATCACTTGAGATAATATTAGTTATTCTTCAAAGCCAACTTGAGATGTTCATGGTGCTTGTGTAGAGACCATTAGCATTCAAGACCATTAGCAATTCAAATTAATTTCTATAGTGCTTTTTACAATGGAGCATTGTCTCAAATCAGCTTTACAATATTATATTATCTTAAGAGGCCAATCCAAAATTGAGCTAGCCTAGGGCGACAAAGGAAAGCAAAGACTCCCTGAATAAAGAAGGAAAATTTGGGAGGACCAAGACTCAAAGGGACCCATCCACCTTGGGTGGCCTACATGTTAAGGAAAATAAATAAGTTGTAGTAATAGTCAAATTAAGTAAATACTACAATTTAAATAATTAAGTTTAAATTAGTAATACAATTCAAAATAAATAACTAATAGATTTATGATAATAAGTCCTCAGCTGTAGGTTATTGGAGGTACATCGTCTCCTAATGAGGTGTCTGTGAGGTGCTGGAACTGGTGCTGGAACATCACCTCAGAGAGAAAAGAGAAAATGTAGTTACTCTTGGGTTGGAGAACAAAGTCTATTATTATAATGATATTAGCATTAGCATATTAGTACGTTTATTTATTGAAGTGCATCTATAACCAACAATGTCGCCAAAATTTAGTAATGTATCTATAAAAGTCTTTAACACTTGCTTGTAATACTTATATGAAGACTATTTTTCAATATTTGTTTGAAGATGTGATATTCCTAATACACGCACCGAGATTACTTTTGATATTTCTAATTCTTGTCCAAAGAGTATTAAGATATTCCTAATACTTGCTTGGAGACCACCTATGATATGCAAAATACTTCTCCAGAGACTATTTGTGATGTTATTGTTTGGAGACCTGTGATATTTGTACATACAATACTTGTATGTATTTACTTGTAATATCCGTAAAACTTCTGTAAAGCTTACATTGCAACATTTGTTTGGAGACTACCTTTAATAATTGTACTACTTGCGATATTTGCAAAAATTACTTATATACTGATATTTCAAATGCATGCTTGGGGACTACCTGTGTGTTTAGTAATTATTGTTTTGATTGTGATATTAATATATTGGTTGGAGCTTTTTATATTCCTAATTTACCCACCAGACAAAACATTAGTGACCTGTGACTGAAACATACCAAATAGTATGTAATAAATATGAATGTATTCTGACCAGAATTTCCTGTAGACTGGATCTTTGCCACTGCTGGTAGACTCGTATGACCATACACTTCACTACACCTGCAAATTCAGTTGGTCCTTTCACACTAAAGCCTTCAGCACACTCAAATGCAATTGATTATCCTTACCAATCATTAACATTTGCTTTCCAACCTATTTTCCACACATTAAATGAGACATTCACTGCATTGTACCACCTCTTCCCAATATATCTAGTTCATCTATGTGACTATTTTTTGTCCATTAAGTATCCATGTAATATCTATAATTACCTTATTTGTTTGGAGAAATTGATACAATAATATGATTTTGAGTCTAATTGTGATATTCATAATACTTTTCTTTTATATCTGCAATACACAATACACGTGATAATAGTAATACTTGTTTAGAGAGCACTTGATATTTGTAAAACTTGTTCAGATAATATAATCCCAGATCGAATTGTTGGGTTTTAATAGTGCTTTTTGTTTTAATCATATGTAGATTAAAGGTGAGCTTTAGCATACCCAAATAATAAGGTTTATAATCCACACTGTTAATCTGTATTAATCAGATCAAAGTGTATTTCTCCCACAGCGTACATGCATTCTAAGCATTCCTTTTACCAGTCAAGGTTGCAGGGGTGATGGCGGGGACACCCTGCAACTATTCGGGGAGAAAAGGGTGCCGTTTCTCAAGCATAACCAATCATACTGTATGTGTGTGCAATACCCAACCCGGCCAGGACCCATAGAAACTAAGTACGGTACTAACATATAAACATTTATACATACATTCCCCTTCATCTAATCACCTAGTCAAATTTTAATGTCTACCCTTACTATAAATGTGTGATTTGCATATCCAAGCAGTCCCTTCATGTATGTGCTGATCTGCTCATTCGTTATTCATGACAACTTTCATCCATCCTTCCTAAAAACAAACACTATCATGGAAAGTGATGCGTGACTGTCTTTCCGAGAGTCACTTTGCAGGTGACATCATATCCACCCGTCAGTCTTGTGATTTCCACTCAGATGGCCCTTGCTCACCCGTCTTTCTCCCCCTCAGTATGCTGATCATTGTCTGCATCTCAGCTTGATGCTCATATTCAAAGAGACAGCAGACAAAACAGCACTGGGATGCTCACTACTGCTGTCAGCCTCCCAGCGTACACACACGCGTACACATGAGCACTCGCATGCGCTCGAACATTCGAACACTCAAATCAAACAGATACATGTCCTTATCGGCATTGGTTGACACATTTTACACATTTAAATAAACAAGTAACTCAAAAAAACTAAACTTTTTTCCAGCATCACCGAGATATCCAGACTGGTCTATACAGGTCAGGTAAGATGTCCCATTTCAGAAAACCATACTTTAATTTTGTAAGTGGCAATTTAATTTGGTTTTCATTCGGTAATAAAAATCCCAACTGCAACTCCAGTGGCCATGTAGTGAGATGTTTAGCTCAAGCTCCTTTTCCCGATAGTCAGAATTAAGATGTCAAGGCAGTCGGGGGAAATTATATCATGTCAGTGCAAATCTACTTGTTAGCATCTATTCAGCACACAACAAAGTACTTCTGCTGTGTTAGCACAATTGACCTTAACAGCTACACGCTGCAATTCTCTGCAAGCCAAGTGAGGTAGAAAAGTGGTATTGCATCGGGCATGATCTAATAATGCATGAACTAAAAACATGACCTAAAACAGCCGTGAATCGATAGAACCATTGGTTTATTCGAGTTTGGTCTGCAGAGCAAACAAGGCATGAAAATGACAGACTGAGACTAACATGGATTGAAGCACAAGGCTGCTGAAAGCTATCATGTAAACTTGTGTGCTCATGGAAAATCAGTATAAAGTTCAGCCATGTTCCTACATGCAAGGAGAAAAGAGAGTATTACTGCTGGTCACAAGGTCCAGGGTTAAAGCTTCAGCAATGCCAAAGCTGCCACAGTTCGGCCCTTGAGAAAGGCCATTGAGCCACAGTTGATGGATTATACCTGAACTATAGTAAATTATTTGTAAATCACCCTGGATAAGAGCATCTGCCAAACAAAAGAATGGAAATTGAAAATTTGGGTTAATTGTTTCAGTGTAGTGATTTCATTTGCCCTCATAATTACAGTGCATCCGGAAAGTATTCACAGCGTTTTACTTTTTTCACATTTTCTTACATTACAGCCTTATTCCAAATTGTATTAAATTAATATTTTTCCTCAAAATTCTACACAAAATACCCCATTATGA
>JAVSBV010000127.1:6227940-6252213 GCA_033117975.1 Parotocinclus spilosoma | reverse complement strand
TCAATATTTTATTGTTCTGCTCAATATGCAAGGTCAGGTCAATAAAGATGTTTGTTAAAAGATATTGGTATTTCAAAAATAATATTCCATAATTGGCTAATACATTTTTCATTTTGTGTAAGTGTATATAATGACTCTAATAATTCAAGGACGAAAAAGTATTTACATTTTATACCCTTTATATTTAAGTCGACTGAATTGACTGTAGATTTAGTCAACTATATTTTTAATGATAATTAGTCGACTAAAACTAGACTAAAACTAAATAACATTTTAATCAGAAGACTAAAACTAAATCAAAATTTGCTGTCAAAATTGACACTGCACCCATCCTCAATGACTAGTGTGCCATGTGATCACGTACAACATCCCATAGTTTTGATATGCTTTGCTAAACCATTTGCAGCAGAAGAACCTCAACATCTAAAGCATCTGCATTATATTGAGCTTCAGCAGTGAATTCACTTATCAGGAGTGCCCACATAGCATAATTGTTCAGTGATTCGATTTAACACTTTTTATGCATAGGCATCCAAATTATACCACATAGACTAGCGAAATATGAATATTAAAATATTAAAAGAGCATCTTATTTGTTTGCACTGTAATTTGTTACTATTGATATACACTGCAAAAAGCTTTTTATTTATAATATTTGGAGTCAGACATCACATACAGACACAATTGCCTGTTTTAGAGAAAGGGACTACACCCCATTCACTGGGACTGGTTGTTCCTGTCGAGGGAACACTTAGGCCACTCCCTTATGTTAAATCTACCTGAGGAAGTTGGCTCATTTTTTGAGTCTTGGTACTCCCAAAATGTATTAGTCAGTGCATTTAAGGATTTTCTATTTGCCACTGTTGCAATAGGTTTGCTCAATAGTTCCGTAGCAAAAAACACAAGAAAAATTCATTTGCCTTGTGTTTTCCAAGACGACTTGCTTTCTCCCACAACATTGACCAGGATATGCAGGGATAAAACAGGGGAGAAACTTACTAAACATGGATGTGAAATGTATATTCTATTAAAAGCATCTTACCTCAGTGGTCAATTTGCATTAATATAACTTGGTTATTTATGCAAACTGACCGCTGCGATAAGAGGATTTTAATAAAAGTAACACTTCCTACAGCAGTGCATTTTTACAAACTTAACAAATATCTTGCAGGCCCTAATAAAGCCAGTGGCAAGAAAAAAACCTTAAATGTAATAAGGTATAATCCTTGGGAGGACTGTGTTGGCCTAGTGATTAAAGCACTGGACTATGGATCAGAAGGTCCAGGCTTTAATCCCACCTCTGCCACAGTTGGGTCCCTGAGCAAGGCCCTTAACCCACAATTGTTTGTATTTTAAGACTGTATGAATTGTAAGTCGCTCTGGATTAGGGCGTCTTCTAAATGCCGTAATTGGAAATGAGTAAAGAAACCCAACCTTTTTGCCACCGTAGATCTTAAGATAAGTAAATATATACTGACTTTAATATAACGTTTAATACATAGTTACTTACTGTCCCAGTAACTGAATTAATTAAATAATCCTTGCAATTTTAAAATAAAGCAAAGCAACCCTGCTTTCCTAGATGAACAGATGCAGAAAACGAGAGGGTTAACAGATTTTGCAAAGGTTTTGAGAGGAACGGAAGGGGATTATTTGCATGTTATGATTTTTACGAATGGGTGCAGTCGTTGCTCGCCACATCTTCATTTTTGTCTTAAATGGGAAATGCTAATACTATTTGTCTGCCCAATTAGAATAATAAGTGCCTAACAGGTAGCATATCATTCAGAAGAATGATAAACAGCCATATGGACTTACCATCTCTCCATTTTCTATCCAGCGTGCTCTTTGGGGCATTGGAAGAACAGAAGAGAAAGCCATTTATGAAGGAGGAGACGTCTACAGGAACCACAGCGTCACACACCATCTCCAGCTTTGCGAATTCTAGGAGAGATTTTGTTTTTAAAAATTCTGATTAGCAATAATCCAACAAAGTGGTGAGAGCTTAAGATTGTTTATGCCATCCACAGCACAAGTCTAATATCATCGAGTCGGTTCCAAGCTGGTTCATTATTCTTCTCCTGACTTCATTTCCAGCAATATCGCTAAAGCCACAAAGTCAGCTCGAGGGAGGCTTTCTGCCTTAGAAGGTTGGGGATAAGCAGAGTTTTTCATGTACACTTTTCTAATATTCATATTCCCCGTCTGCCAAGGTAACTCGACAAGGACGCCGGGTAAAAGTTTTCAACAAGATCAGAACTTGAAAGTTAAAAATCACCCTATTTCATTTTTTTTTTGCTCTTTCACCTCTTCCTTTCCTCCCTCTTCTTTCATCCTTTACATTTAGCATCTTCTCAAGGTTCATCCTTATCGGTTTCGGGTTCAATTAGCTGCTCTGAGAGGGCTCCGTTTTCTTCAGGAGGTCTGGCAGTACCTGTGAGATTTTAGCACGGAACTCTAGCCAACTTTAACTAAAAAGCCTGTTTGATTGAGGGATCTCTCCCATCATTCCATCTGGCCCCTTCAGGCTTCTGTCTCTATTTAAAAGAAGAGAATTGGTAACGAAAATGAGGTATTAAAACTCTGAGCTGAATTTGGGGGTCTTACTGTCCCATCTGTATATTTTGTACTGAAATAAACGAGGTCTAATTTGCTTAATATTCACCTTGTTTGCAATTACATTACCGAGGTGAAACTGTCTATCAGAGACATTATAGTGAAATGCTTATCCCAACAACAATTAGGAACAAAACAGAGGTGTCTGTGTGCAGTTTGTCTACTTATTGGCATGCCTGCACATGTCCCACCTGTTAGTGACAACGCCAGGCTGTTATTTGCATGAGGTCTACACAACTCAGCTAATGAGGCTCCAGCTCCATATGGACACAGCGGAGTGGTGTGTGTGTGTGTGTGTGTGTGTGTGTGTGTGGCCCCGGCGCTGCTCCACCGTTAAGGACGTTAGCACAATGTTGAAAGAGTGCTGGAAAACATTTGGGACCGTGTGTGGTGAGGACACACTAATTGGGTGAGCTGGCACACGTCCTGAAGTTGCATCGAATGAGCCATACAGGAACAACTCAATTCAATTAGGCTAACACACACACGCTGTACATCCAGAGGAAAGCGTTTCGGGAACGGAGAGCGTGTGGGTGGTCTCAGGCGTAAAGGTCTCAGCCCATGACAAAGTCCATCTCCATGACAACCAGGTACACCAATTAGCAAGGACAGCATAAAAGCAAAAAAATATTGTTTACAGCAAGAGCAGCTATATCCACAAAGCTTTGTTCTACCTGCAAACATTTAAGAATCTTTTAAACCTTTACTTTCTATGACTTTAGGCCTGTAATTACGTTAATTGTTGCTGAGCATGATACCTATAAGCATTAACATTTTCAATCAATGCTTTATTCTTTACTTTACAATTTAGGAATGCCTGCGCTACTGCTCTTTAATGTAAATATCTAGTCAGCCAAACACACAAAAGCAACTTAATCCATTCGGATTAGTAGGCGTGATTAAAACAACCTGCTGAAATTCGAACCAGGCATCAGAAATGGCAGATAAATGTGATTTAAGTGACATGGCATGTTTTTGCTGGTCAGAGCATTTCCGAAACTGCTGATCTACTGGTATTTATACTGGGAGTCTAAGTGGTATAGTGAGATGGTAGAGTCAGAATCTGGCATCATGAAAACATGGCTCGATCATGCCTTGTACCAACAAGTCAAGCTGCTATGCCGAATGTGCAGGCGACAAATCTGCAGGAACTGTGATTTGTGATTTAAGGCCAACTGTGGCAGAGGTGAGATTTGAACAGAAGGTCCAGGATTCAAATCCCACCTCTGCCACAATTGGCCTTAACCCACAATTGCTTGGATTTGTAAAACTGGATTAATTGTAAGTCCTGTTAGCACTGGATAAAGGCGTCTGCTAAATTACATAAAATGTAAAATAAAATGTCAATATTATGTCATGTCAATATGGACAACTATAATAAAGGAAAGCCCTCAATCAATAAAACACAGAGAGAGACCTGAGAGTTGGTTGTGATACAGGAACTCCATCTGAAGTCGCTGTCCTCCTTTCTGAGCCAGAAGGTAAGGAGTGGTGTGCTCAGGATCTCCTGTGGCACACATCACATCCGCCCCGCTAAACACCAGCGACATGGTTGTCAACACATCAGGCTGGAGGACAGCAGAACACAAAGCCTAAAAGGACACACAACACACATTGTTTATTTATTAATTTACCGTCACATCAGCATCAATGGCTATTAGTATTAGGAGCAAAGTTAGAACCAATAGTGGTAACATTAAACCCATAAAGACACAGATAGGACATGCAAACGCCATACAGGTGAAATCCTAGTGCAGGATCTAACCAAGGTTGCAACACTAGATGCATGTATTCATTATTGTGTTTTAAATCCATATTATTTTTGCCCAATACATCAGATGATGGACCATTTCCCACAAAATGTTTAAAACGATCAAGGGTACAAGGTGTTGCCACAGCCTCCAAATTCCCCAGATCTAAATCTGTGGAATGTGCTAGAACATCAAGGTCAATCTTTGGTGGTTTCAACACACTAATGACAACTTGGCACCATATACCACAGAAGGTTTTGTAGAGTCAGTACCGTGGTGGGTTGGCCTTTTGTGGTGTCACTTCATCACTGTTGTGCCGCACTGTGCAAATATTTTTAAATAATGTGTAATAGGAAATACAAATCTGCAACTTAACATTGTGACATTGTGTACTTATCGCTGCAGATCCACAAACACAGACAGGAGTTTATAAGCAGAAGTGCATTGTGTGTGTAAGAATAATTGTAGTTACCTTACCGGTCACGTTTGAACTAGAGACTGTTCTTGGTTGAAGTGTTTAGAGACTTTTTGTGCAAGTTATTGTTTGTCTGTATGACTTTTCTACTACATATCTGTAACAAACTGTACATGATGTTCTTGTTCTAGCATAAGTGTACCAACACCCCCACACCACAATACTAGTATATAGCGTAACATTAGAATTCAAATGCTTTATTATTAGACCAAATTGGACACTGATCTATGCATTCACGAAAAAATAAATGCCCCCATATTTAACCAAAAATTCAATATTTCAACCATCGTAAAATGCATGTGTAACACCAAGCCTCAAGGTGTGACTCAGATTCCAAATCCGAATCCACTTTAAGTTCAAATTACCGGTTTTTAGTGTATTTTCTATAACCTATAATTCACTTGCTGAGTCCATGTTTCACCTGGCTGACCTTCCTAAATGTTTATAATACTGTCTTTCAATGCATATGTTGCTTCTGACAAACAAAAGTATCAGGTTTTTATAACAGGGTTGTAAAAGTATGTTAATATAATTTCTAGAATTACTCCATAAGTGGAAAAAACGTTTGCACACGTTTTGGTTTCGACTTGCATCTCTGACGCCATATATTGGCTCAAAATACCCTGTTTATTTATCTTACAGTAGTCGAAAAGTATGTATAAAACTATGTTCACTATGTAACTATCACACCAATAGCCATTTGGTCATAGTCCTGCTTCACAGACCGTATGGCATTCATTAAACAGCGAATGCCTCTGTACTAGCGTACATATTGCACACACAAACACACAAGTCAGGTCATTGCTGGGTTGCACACAGCAGCATCTCATCCCCAGGGCAAGATCAATTACTAAGCTGACTGAGATCTGTTGTTGGGTAGTTAAACTCATCTCGGTCATGCTTTAATCCTTCTGCTTCATAACTCATTCACGCTCTTACAATGTAAACAACAAATGTGTCTACATTTTAGGCTGGGTGAAATCTCGAGCTGCCCCCGGTGTTAAGACGGAATTTATTGGCAGAGAAACCCAAAATAATAGTTGATGAAAGAAATAATAGTCTGACTTGAAAGCAAAACCGGACTTTGGCAAAAGCAACGCACGCAGGCCAATTAAAATGTGACGGGAAAGGAGCCAGTCGATAAACAGAACAGTGCAGATAGCTCCAAGACACTGACAGAGAGAGAGCTGCTGTAATGCTACCTAACGCTTCCTTTCATGTGTAAAGCTGCAGCTCACGCATCCCATCGATCCACCCCAAACAGGCCTAATCCAGGACTTGCAGGCAGCTATCAACACATCCACCCACTCACATACGTTTGTATTACAATATTTGTGAGGTCCTTCCATTGATAAGATAAGTACTGTTAACGCTATATCAAATTGTTTACCTAAAGCTCGTTGTTTAACTCTTGTTGGTTTTTAATTGCCTCACAGTATGGATGTTGCTATAGTTGGAAGAGTATTTTGTCTCCACAAAGACAGAAACGCACACAGTTGTCCTGCTCTCCTTGTGAGAACTTTCCATTGATATGAATGACAATGTAAGACTACTGCAGATAATTAATGCCATACCTACATCTACCCCAACCTTGACCCCCTAGCCACACCTGAATTTTGGTATTTTTTTTATTTTTAAATAGCAGTTGCCAAAAAGTGAGGACCAGCCAAAAATTGCAAATCCTTCCATCATCATAGGAAGATTTGGTCCTCACAAGTATAGCAAGACAAAGGGTGCGCACACACACACACACACACACACACACACACACACACACACACACACACACACACACACACACACACACACACACACTCTCCCCCTCTATTACCATATAGATTAAGGTTTAAAAGCCAACCAATTCCTACAGGTCCCATATATCCACTCAAGACATAAAACAATCAAACGCAACCTCCTCACTGGCAAGAACGATACAGACATATTCACTGATCGCTTTATAAAGTACACCTTGCATGACATATCTGAATACCCCAGCAAGTAATGGGTGTGGCGGCCTATCTTTTAGGCTATGCTCGGAACGCGGCCGCCCTCTTGAAAGCCACCATATTGGAACAAGGACGAGCTTTTCCACTGAGAAGGTGGCAATGTAGCATTTCAAAGACGACCAGAGTTGTCTCAGAAATCAACTGACACAATATGATTTGCAACATCTCTTGTGGTTCAAAAGTTATCACATAAACTTGAGAGGTTTGTTACAGGTAACTGAAGATGGAAATGATGCTAGATCGCAATGTTTTCCAATTTGAATGTGAATTCACACTGAAACTGCTTCACAGATAACTTCCGTGTGCCGTGTCTAATTTCAATACAAAGAAGCTCCAATCTTTAAAGTGTAGGTTGCCACTCAGCGTTAAGAACTGCTGGGACTGCGGTAGCCTAGTGGTTAAGGTACTGGACTCTGGACCTCACGGCTCAGGGTTCAAATCCCACCTATGCCAAAAGTGCCTTAAGCAAGGTCCCTAACCCTTGATTGCTCAAATTGTAAGCCTAAGCTGTAAGTCGCTCTGGATAAGGGCATCTAAATGCCGTAAATGTAAGTGTAAGAAGTACTGTACTTTATATTTACATTATATTGTAGAGGTTAGTCCATCCCTAATTCATGTATGTAAACCTACAACCTACCTCCGCACTTTTGCCCTACTACCCACGTTTTGGACAGAGCACCATGATCTCACCTCAGAATGAACTCCTCTATTTGTTATTCTCTCTCTCTCTCTCTCTCTCTCTAATTTCCATAATCATCAATGATTCCTCCAGAACACTTTCTGATCACACATGCATGCATCCACACATCTAATCCATTTTTCCATAATAAGTACTTCTTCCCTTGTGCGCATCTCAGGCTCACTAGCTTAAGCAGTGCTGATGTGAGCCAGAGCTGACAATGCAGAAAATAAATTCTCCCAGGCTTAAAGACTAGTTACTCAAAACACAGAATCTGCCAAATGTCTCAGAGCTAGGCTACATGCATTCCTTATTTTCAACTCTTATTTCAAATGCGACAGCAAACTGTAGTGACATTAATGGAGTGCAGACATCAGAACTGATGGCTCAGCTTATTTCTGCCAACAAGAATGCTTGGGACCTGAAGTCTTGGAGAAATATGTCTGCAAAAACGAGGGAAGGATGTGGATATTTCAATACCTGGATATTTAAACTGTACATGCTTACACAAATTGGACTGCAAATATGGCAACTAAACAGGAATAAAAAAACAAAACATCTAGTATTATTTTGTCAATTTAACACTAAATAGGGTATAAGTGTTCAGTCATTTCAAAACACTAGGTCACTTTGCAACTTGTCAAATTTGGTCCTCAAAGCATTTTGGAAAAAATATTTTTGCTCTCATCGTTTGTTCGGTAGTCTGTGCACTTGCTAGAACATGTATGAAGTGAGACACACAAGTTGTATGTAGGTTCCAGCATGGTCAGTCTCATAGCTCTTGATTGGTTCAGATGTCCACTGAAATCTTAGTAGTTTCTTTTTTTTTTGCATATATTTCTAAGAAGATTAGTGATAACAGCCAACCAAAATGAGAAATTGGAGCAAAAAAGCACACACTTTAAGCACAACTTTTTTAATGCACATAATACCTTATACAATGTGGATTTTGTGATTGTCTGAAACAGATTCACTGCATTACTTCATGTGGGAAAATTATATATATATATATAAATATATATATATTTTTTTATATTTTTTATCTATATATTTTATGTATATTGATTCAAAAACCATAAAAAATGGTAATTTGTAGTTTGAGTCCATTAACTCTGTGTATGTAACCTACTTTAAAATGGACGCCAAATGCGACTGAAACAACCTACTGTCCTGAATGTGGTAACTGTGAAATTAAAAAGAATAAATCAATGTGCTGTAGTAGAGCAAAATACATACTGTAGTTATTGAACTCAAAAGCTCAAATTCTTCTATTAAAAAAATACAGGTGATATACAAACAGCAAAACTGTCCATCACTAGTGACTTCCTGCACCCATGACTACAATTTACAACATGAATTCCCAGGTCAGCTCAGGCAGCGAAACACACACACGCTCCCCACAGACACCCCACAGACACCCCACAGACACCCCACAGACACTCCACAGACACTCCACAGACACTCCACAGACACTCCACAGACACTCCACAGACACTCCACAGACACTCCACAGACAGGCAAATACCAAAACAAGTGTTTTTTGAACAAGATACTGGGATAACATGATGGCAACACAAACACACCTCACAAAAACTGCACAGAGTGTATTACATTCACAAACAAAACAAAAACACAACAGAACACAAAAACGCACATAGACAGAAATATAATTACAGGTGATATACAAACAGCAAAGCTGTCCATCACTAGTGACATACTGCACCCATGACTACAATTTACAACCTGGTGCCCAAGGTCAGCTCAGGCAGCGAAACACACCCACAGAGACCCCACAGACACCCCACAGACACCCCACAGACACCCCACAGACACCCCACAGACACCCCACAGACACGCAAATAACAGAACAAATGTTTTTTAAACAAGGTACTGGAATGGCAACAAAAACACACCTCACAAATAGTGCACAGACTATATTACAAACAAAACACAACACAGAACACAAGAACATAGACAGACAAATACAGGTTCAGACAGACACAGAGACACACCTTGCTAAGTTCTTCCTGGTTGTTCAGTCCTTCAAGAACTCTCCTGTATTTCCTCTCTTTGTACTTCCGGTGGTGGAAGACGCTTCGCTGCTCAGATGATGCCTTCTTGTGAAGCTTCTCCTCTGCTGGCAGATTGGCTTCCCAAAAACTGTTGGCTTTCTCATTTCCAACTTCCAAAAAGAGCTTGAAAGTAAATGAACTTAAATACATCAGCAAACCTTCTGGGTTAATATGACTTATGATAAGTTAGTAACCCAGTACTCACCTCCACTAATTCATTAGTCCAAATGCTGCTGTCTAGCTTCAGGCTCCTGACTTGAGAAATACCAGAGCCCAGAAACCGGTGCTGACCTGTGAGCAGTGCACATACACACACAGACAGGAAAATGTATTAATCACACAGGTTAGCGTTCATTTGGGAGAGCAACATATGAAAATGATGCCAGCCAGGTCAGTAGCTGAGGTAGCATTTGGCTTGTTGTGTGTACCAAGTCCTACTGGTGAAGCAAGGGTTCAATTTCCACTTCTCCCAAGCAGCCAATATTGGGTAATTTGGCAATGTACTTTATCCACATTTCCTGGATTCTATGCATACATTAGTTGTAGGTCACTACATAAAAGCAGCGGCCAAATAACTGTATAAGGTATAAAATAAATAAGTAGTAGTGAATTTATTGCTATGCAAATAATGCAATGACTATGCAAAGTGGAAAGATAAGATGAAACAATGGCACAGATCTTAAATCGTACATATAGAATTGCTTAATTGATTTATGTCAAATTTATCTCATTATTTTGTTTGACTGTCACCATTTCTGGTAATTAAATCAAAAACTCGCCATTAGTGTTTTAGACTGTATTTGCTTTTTGCAGACTTAATTGCCTGTAACATTTAAACTTTCTAATTAGTACACTAAAAGATATAAAAATGAAAATGAGTGATTTGAGCCTATTTCTTAAATGAAAACCAATGTTCAATAAGCATGATATTAAAAATATATTTCAAAAATATATATATAAAAATAATAAATATATAAAAACTTCCATTAAAATCCTATATTATAAAGCCTTGCATTTCAATAAAGAACCTGACCACTATAACAATGTTTGCTGCTAGAACATTTATCTCAATATCTAAAACCACTATACACCAGTTTTCTTTCTAAGAAAATACCAATTACTCTTCCTTCCATCTGCAAATATGAAAACATAAAAGCTCGGAAATGCAAAGCAGCCCACCCTGTGCACTCGGTTTGAGCTAGAACTCATTATCACACTAATCCCATCCATTCCAAGACCTTATTCCTCACCAGTCACAGCTCTAATTGCAAATGAAAGGCATAAAAAGGCATTAATTGCTAATGAATCATGAGTAATTAATTGTGTTTGTTGGCCTGTGTTTGTTTAACTGAACTTGAGGAGTCATTGTCGTTGTTTATGAGGAAAAACAGCTGAATTAAACATTGAGAAAAACGCATCATATGAATATGGATTAAGCGATCCTCTCGTGTAATTAGTGGCAATATAGAGAACTTGCTCGCCATCATGGATCGTTATATCGGTCTAAAACCTGATGTGACTGAGGAATGTGTTTACGCATTAAATATTGGGTTTTGATTGCAATCCCTCCTAAACAAAGTTAGACTGCTTTTCATTCCCATTTTAAATGAATTTAAATTTGTTTTATGATTCAAATAATAAACACTATAACAAACATCTAAAACTTGAAACAATATGAATTAATTAATCAATGTTTTGAGACCATTTACAGTACCACTGGTAAAACCATTTGAAAAAGGTTATGAATAGTGTCAAACAATACAGTTTATATAAATTACTGGCACTTCTGCATTTAACACTGTGCCTTGCGTTGCCATTTTTTGCTTTGGTATGTTCATGGGATAGCCATGTCAAAATGTTGGTCACACCAAACCCATCTGGTTCATCCAGTTGTCACTCACTATCATCTTCTTTCATCTTTTTTTGTAAAATATCATTGCACATACAGTACATAAGACTGCATTTGTAATGTCTTGAAAAACGCATGGAGTTCCCTGGAAAAGGAGATGTCTCAATGTACTTTTCTACATTAATGCTGCTATCACAGAGGTGTAAGTGACCATTAAAAAAGGCACTGATACAGCCCTACTTCAGCAAGCATAGTGGCAAGTGGAAAGGAAATATCTTTCAGCAGTTTCTAAAATACTCAGACCAGCCCATCAAGCACCAACAACCATGCCGCGTTCAAAGTCGGTAAAACCACCCTTCTTCTCTTGATCTCGTCTACATGTTTAAATGTTTTGATTGCTGTCATTTTAATGCACTGGGATAGCCATGTCAAAATTTTGGTAACACAAAAACCTTATTGTGCGCGTTTAATTATTTTGGATTGCTGTGTACCTGGAGGATCCAGTCGTCACTCAGATTTATCTTCTTTGCAGACACGTTTAAAATATTATTGTACATACAGTACATAAGACCACCAATCCAAATTGTTTTTTCTGTGACCATGGGAACAGAAATATAACTTTTCCCATACTTAAGAATGGTAATTGAATGTATTAGATTGTATAAACACTCATTTATACCAAACATCTGGTCTGTTCCCAAAACATTTCAATCAATCTCAGTTCAATTACCTTTCAAACCTAAAAAAAAAATCCTCCCAAATAGATTTTTGGCATATGTGTGGCAACTAATTGCGGATTCACAGACCTGTCAATAGTAAAATCCCTACCTTCATCCGCATATCTTCAACCATAACCTTTCAAAAAAATCATGTTGTTATATGACTACAGAAATTTGACCTGTGACTCACATGTATTCTACTGTGAAATACGGAATAATTCAAGACCATTCGGACTTGAACTTCAGGTGAACTTAAAAAACTTCAAATATAACTTGACACGTTAACAGTTATCTTTTCTTCATATAAATGATGCCAAATTCTGATTTGAATAACATTTTGTATTACTTCTTGTAAAGGTTAGTTTTCTTTTCAGTGTAACATTATTAAAATTAACCTCTATTTGTTCAGAAACTAATGTTTATAATGTCCACAAAATGGGACTGCCTTTTCTGTCATCTTTTCAGCGGTAAAAACAAATCTATTAAACATTTCCACGAAAATGAACAAAAAGGAGAACAGTGAAGAAAGCGTTCCTATGGAAACAAGAGTATGTCGATTATCCAGTTGATGTAGAGACCTTATTGTGGCGGTACCTAGGGAGAGAAGGGCACCTTAATATGTGTTAGAGAAGAAAAAAAAAGGAAGAAAGAAAGAGGGAAGAAAAAGAAAAAGAAAACATTGGGGCATCACAAATCCTTAAGCATTTAGTCTAAACTACTGGCCTTAATGGCTTTATATCTCAAAGGATGACTCTAGTCACTGGACAAATAGCTCAAACTCCACATTTCACACCAAAACTTCTTTCATTCAGGTTCTCATTGTGCCTGTCCCTGTTGAAAGCCAGAAAACCACTTTGCACTTGACTAACCCTTAGCTTCTCATTAAATTCCCGTCACTTTCTATCTCGTACTGTCAGTGACAGAAAGTCAAATGTAATTAAACCTGTTCAGCTTCATTTTCAGTTCAGGATACAGTATTCAGGCGGTGCATGTGTGTATATGTGTATACATGTTAACTGTTTGCCTTCTTCAGAAGTATTAGGATAAAAATAAGGTAAATACTGATATACATTCTTTAAACAATCCAATATGTTTTGATGGAGTGACAAGGGATGCACAGAATACACCTGTTATGGACATACTGTTACTAAATTCATTACTATATCTGCGCGGTTCTGCCCGAATACCCATTCAGCCAGTCATATGGCAGAAATCAAAGCATTTAGGCATGTAGACGAGATCAAGACAATCTTCTATGATACTAAGACAATCTATGACGCATGGCTCAGGTTGGCTCTTGCCTCTTGGCTGTGTTAACTTCTGGTTATCTCCCTTAAGCTATGCTGCTATAGTTAGTGCCGCCGGAGCTTCATTCTGCACATAAGTGATCAGTGATTGATAATAGACTCTGTGCTCCTAACCTTAAAGTAACTACATTTTCTCTTTTCTCTCCGAAGAAATGTCCGGTATCATTTCCAGCACCGCACACTTAGACGTTCCTCCACCTCAGCATCACTCTATTGGTCATCAACAGAACCCAGGCTCACCAGAGTGCAGTAACTCCCTTCATCATTTAGTCACCAAGAGACTATGTGCCTCCAAGGACCTCCCTCTGAGGACTGATTTAAAAATGTATTCTGTTTTCAAACCTATTTTGTTACTTATTTTATTACTACCGGTAACTTAAATATTATTATTGATTTAAATGTTAATATTTACTTAATTTTGATATTACTTTAATATTATTTTAAGTATTTACTTAATTAACTTCTAGGCTGGGTCTCTTATTGAGTCTTGGTTCTCCCAAGGCTTCTTCCTTCTACTATCAGGGAGTTTTTCCCTGCCACTGTCGCCGTAGGCTTGGTCAGTTAGGGATTGGCCTTTTTTAGATAATATAAGATTGTAAAACTGCTTTGAGACAATGCTCCATTGTAAAAAGTGCTATATAAATAAATTTGACTTGACTTGAAATTTGACTTGACTCTTCTGAAGTTCAAACTGAGAAGCAGAATGGGGAAAGAAAATCATTTCAGCGACTTTGAATGTGGTGTGGTTGTTGGTGCTTGGCAGGCTGGTCTGAGTATTTCAGAAACTGCTAATTGATATGTCCTTGCCACAGTCGCTCTAGGCTTGCCCGAGTAGGGCCGTGTCAGTGTCCTGTTTTTAAATGTTATTTGTACCTTTTGATAGCAGCATTAATGCAGAAAAGTACATTAAGACATCGTTTACAGTAAAGTCCATGCATTTTGCATGCAAGTCATGGATGTGGAGGAAGCAGGTACGGGTACTGGATCTGCTGCCAACTGAAAATGTGGGGAGAATTTTGAAACAAAAAAAAACCGCGACGGCAACCCTGACCCTGCACTGATGCACATCTTAAGAAATGTTTGCTGGAAGAAGGAGGACAAACTAACAGCAGAAACACTCAATCGAAATTATGAATTTTTTTTTCATAAATATATTAAAAGGTTTAGCGTTTGCGTAATAGTTTTGATTTTGTGCATTGATGCATCTTTTGCATGCAGTTTTCTTGTGAAAACACCATTTATGTTTACATTTTAGTAGCCTTAAATGACTATAGTAACTTACTTAGCTTACTTAGCTTAGCTTAATGTCCAGTTTGCCAGAACATAAGGCATTAAAGACATTAATAATAATAATAGTAATAATAATTAATAATAGTTACAATAATAATTAATAATAATAATAATTAATAATAATAATAATTAATAATAATAAATTGTATTTATATAGCGCTTTTCTAATGCCCAGGACACTTAACAAGCCATTTTCACACTGAGAAATAAAAAGAAAATTATGAGAGGATTGGAGAAGGGAAGTATTGAGAGAAAGATGGGTTTTAAGGTGAGTCTTGAAATGGTTAAATGGTGCATACCCATAATGCAACTACAGATTCTCCTATTGTTGTGTAAAATCTGTGCAAAACCACCAAAGTAATAAAGAGTGTGTTTGTAAAGCCATCAAAGTGTGTGTGTTGTTTTTGTTTGGGTACCTGCACACATTTTACAGATGACCAATCCGAGGTTAATGGAAGCCCACTCTGGATCGGGAGCACCACAGTCTGCGCAGCTCCTGTTGGACTGGTTGAACCAAATCTTCTCTGCCACTTCGTAATTGGACAGCGTTTCAACAATTGATTCCTGCACGGCCTCTATCCACTCCTCTCTCTCTCGCTCCGACTCAGCTGTAAAACTGAAACAATAGATTTTCTTGCCATACCCACTTTTTTAAATGTAATTAATTTTAGAGATATACAAAATACCAGCAGTTATGAGAGCTGTTTGGGGAACGGCGCAAACAAAAATGACAGACAGAAAGGGATGGAAGTGGCAGGAGAGTGAGTAAGAAAAAGTCGCCGCCAGCTTGCAAAAGTGTGACTGAGGCAGACAGGCAGTTAGTAGCAATTTCTGAAAATGGCAGTAATTTCTGTCTCCCTACTACTGTAACCATCTGTCACAGGGTCTTACAGACAGAAAGGCAAGTACAAAAATTATGTTTGCATTTCATTGTGTGTGTAGAACATTTAACTGAACAAATTGTTCTCCATTGTGAACACGAGTATTCTTTCAGAAAGGGCTTTTCGTCATGACATAGAAAGATCACATACACTCTTTCTACAAATACACGACCAGGCAGAACTCTGGATCTTGGAGCCTCTGGAGTAAAAAGTTTAACTCTCGTGCTGCCAGAAACTGACCCACCACTACACTTACCAGCACAGAACAACACCTTAATGATCATGTACAGCTTTATAGTCAGAAAAAGTGACCATAAGGTTAAACCCTGCCTTTCTACACATTTACATGAAATGCTATGTACCACCAGGGTCCAAAGAGGGGCCTTATCATATTCGATGCAGCAGGTATAAGCAGACAGGCAATTGAGATTATTTGCTACTAAATGAATTTGGCTTTTTCCAGGCAAGTGATAAGCAGTATTTATTTGGCTTCTTTAATGTCACTTTTCGGCATCAGTGGCCATGCACAAGGTTAGATCCATACACAAGTTCATTCCAAGACCAGTCATACATACACAAGTCAATGATAATTTAGAGACACCAATTCACCTAACACACATGTCTTTGGACTATGGGAGGAAACCGGAGTACCCGGAGTAAACCCATGCAGACACGGGAAGGACATGTAGACTCCACACAGAAAGGACCCAGGTCGCTCACCAGGTCACCCACCGAGCCACCCCGATAAGCAGTAGATAATAAATGAGAAACTCATTGTTGCAAGATGGGAGTGATGAGCGCTGGTAAAGATAGTGAGAAAAAACGCAATCATTTTTGTTTTCACTTTCAGGACTTCATTAAATAAATAACATGATATCTTCATTACTTTATTCTAAAGCTTTAAGTTAATGATTTAACCAACTGTAGGTTGATGTTTAAGATATGCTAAGCTGTAATGCTCAAAGTATTGTGAAAGTGAGGCCAATTTTATTTTTCTGTAGACTGAAAACATTTGGGTTTGATATTAAAAGATGAGAATGAGACAAAAGATCAACATTTCAGCTTTTTATTTCTAGGTTTTTACATCTGGATCTGATATACAGTTGAGAAGGTGACACTTTGTCTGAACCCAGCTATTTTTCTTTTTTAAGGAAAATTACTGAAACATGTTGCACTGATTATTCAAACAATATATAGCGCAATGTCTGTGCTCATTTTCAGATTTGGGTTGGGTTGCACATATGCCGGCCATAACCAGTACAATAATTTGAATTGTCCTGGAGAAGAAAGTGGCCACTCAGATTTCGAACAAGTAGACCTAGGAAAACAATAGCAGCTGATGACAGTAACGTTGTGCGTGCTATAAAGAAAGACTCTAAAACAAATGTAGTGTAATCAGAAACAACGTGCAGAAAAAAGGAGCGAAGGTATCCCGATCTACTCTTCACAGAAGACTTCATGAACAAAAATAGAGGCTTCACCCAAAGATACAAACCACTAATTAGCAAGAAGAATAGGAAGACCAGGTTGGAATTTGTCAAGAACTGCAGAGACAAGCCTCAGAAATTCTGTGAGTTTTATGGACTGATGAGACAAAGGTTTACCATCAAAATCTTTAATGTGATGCAAAGGCTAAAGATTGGAGAAAGAAAGGACCTGTTCATGATCCCAAACATACCAGATCATCTGTGAAACACAATGTGGGTAATGTTATGATGTGGGCTTGCATGGCTTATTCTGGGATGGGCTTTTTATTGATCTTTATTGATGAAGTTTAATCACACATGATGAAAGAAGTGCAATGAACTCAGAGGTCTATTGAAAAAGGTTGTCTGTCAAATTAAAAAAGATGCAACCAAACTGATTGGGAGATCCTGCATTATGCAGCAAGATAATAACCCTAAATACACTGCCAAAAGTACAAAGGTTCAGATTCAAGAGGTAAAAGGTTTTGGACTGGTCCAGTCAATCTCCAGACTTAAACCCTATAGAGCATGCATTTTAGCTGCTAAAAGACTGAAGGATCTAACCACCCCAAACAACAAATACAAACTGAAAAAGGATTAGCAACTAAAGTCTTATTTTGTTTAATCTAGTTTAAGATTATTGGTTCCAATACTTGTGCTCACAAGAAAAAATAGTGGGTTCAGACAAAAAGGTGCTATCTTCTAAAAAGTGTATGAGATCCAGATAAGTACCAGGATGTTGATCTTCTGGCTCATATTCATCTTTTATTGTCAAACCCAAATGATTTCAGTCTACAGCAAAAACAAAAGGATTTGCCTCACTTTTCCAGTACTTTTAGAGGAGAGTGTACAGTACAGTACACTCTCCACTCTACAGTACAGTATACAGTATATATTTAAATCCTCAGTTTATGATGCATTCAGCTTCCAACGTATTTGTCACAATGGATCACAACCATAAGTTGGGGACTACTTGTAATAATAACAATAACAACAATAATAGTGTGATAGTGCCCAACGTTGGACTGATGCACTGTCTAAGGCATGCCTTTAACCTTGCATCGATGGCTAGGCACTGGCACCTAACCAGGAATAAGCGAATAAGAAATTAAATGAATTAATGATGGTGATAGCAATTATAGTAATAATAATAATCAACTTCTACTTCAGTAAAGAAAATAATTATGGCAGGTCTGTTGCACTGACAAAGGGGAGGATTTCACTAATTAAATTAAGTCTTTTCTGCGCTGTTAAAGAGAGAAAAACTAAGATATTCATAAAGTCTGCAACAAATATCAATAAATCCACTTTATTTTATTGCTATGGTGAAGGTGGACCATTTTGACCATTAAGACAAGTGAAGTATACAGAATGTTAAGACTACACAAGAGTTACTCATTTAAAAATATAGGAGAAGAGTGTGCTTTTGATCCCTTAATGTAACGATAAATTCTAAATTATGCATATAGCACAATAAACGGTAACCTATAGCCAAACTAGCCTCCATAATTAGTGCAGACCAGATGGATATAACCATATTTCTGAAAAGACAGAGCCAAAAAAAGCACATCAGTACAGCTCACAAAGAAAACCTTTTGCCCTAGTTCTGTGAAACAGTTATAAACTGATCATTAAACAAAGATACATTCTCAATGATCACAGAGGTCCCAGTAAGAACAGCAGGTTCCCAAAGAAGCCTGCTCACGTGGGGTCAAAGTTTGGCAAAAGCATTACCGCTTGACTACTTCAACATTGTCAGCGCCAGAAAAAAGCAAGGAAATGGAAAAGAGGAAAGAGAAAACAGATCAATAAAGAGTGAAAGTGGCTCAGATTGCCGTATCAAAGAAACCGATTAATGAGCGAGGAACCGTTTGAGGCAGATTTAAAAAAAAAAAAAAAAAAAATGCACAGCAGGGGAGCAACTATGAGAAGTGTTACCAAAACAAAGTCTAAAAGGATCAGAAGTGTTTCATCTCACGCTAATAAAGCTCTCACTATCGTGTTCAGCAATCACATTCTCTGGTTACTCTTAAGAACAGAAAGACTGTTTCAAAGCCTTTCACTCCGTGCACAAAGTAATGTTATTCAGTGCTTTAATCACACTTTCAATTTAAAGTCATAGTGTACTACTGGATCATTTAAACACCACGGCAGGATTCTGACAAATACTTATCCAGAATAAAGTAAGAAATGAACCCTTTATTCCCAATGGTCCTAAACCACACAGCTGGACATTTACGCATGGCCGAAATAAATGCCTTCACCCAAAGCAGTCAAATTAGTGTAGTCAAGTGAATAAAATGTTTAAATGCATTAACCACGCCAATGTTAATGTACTCATTACCTGCTCTTTACAAACTGTAGTAATACAAGAGAACAGGATAAGCTTTAAACAAATGCATTCATTTATTTGTACTAATTCAAGAGATGACTGTCAGAACAATTCCTTCTTAAAGAAAGGATTTGAATACATTTACAGTACTTTTATTAAAAACAGGATGTACATGCAGTCAGCCCTCATGTGCCAGACAGGTTGTCAAATGAGGTTACTCTTAGCTCGTGTGTTTTGTGTGAATCTGATGTCACACAGTAAGAAAGTGTGCCAAAATGTTTTCACTTTTGTTTAACATAGACTCATAGTACTATACACTAAACATGATCACAACATTTTATCAGTTTTTGCCCTTTCCTCTAAACTCTAATGGTCAATGGTCAGGGTCTTTGTGTGGTGAATCATTTCCCGGCACTGCGGTCAAGCACTATTTTGTAATGAACCATTGTTTCAAACAACATTTACTATTTTATACTATTTTCTAATATCTAAGGCCAATCTCAAATTTAGCAAGCCTAGTGACACTGCAGTCACACCAATGTAGTGGCATGTGCTGTGATCAGGCACAGCACTGCTGCAGGAGTTTTTAAATCCCATTTACATTTACAGAATTTAGCAGACGCCCTTATCCAGAGCGACTTACAGATCCAGTCTTACAATTCAAGCAATGGTGGGTTAAGAGTCCTGCTTAAGGATCCAACTGTGGCAGCTTGGCAGAGGTGGGATTGGAACCAAGGACCATCGGGTCCAGAATCAGGCACCTTAACCCATTAACTGCTGATTTTTTTTTTCTGAACATTTTTTACTTTATTTCTGTCCGCCTACATCCCAACCCATCCCATCAGTAAGCGAGTTAAAGCACTCGATCCCCAAATGGGGATCATGGTTTTTAATGGGTTAACCTCTGGGCTACCACAGTCCTTCCACAGTGTCATTGCTGGACCACGAGAAAAAGACAGACTTGAGACAGCTATCCTGACCACTTTACCCCAGGCTGGCTTTAAGTAAACATGGGTCCAATTGTAGGCAAGTTCTCCAACCTGCCTTGTATTGAAAGTAACAATTTGGAGTCATACACCAAAACGCGCTTCCATCCATTTCCACAAGCTGAATTAATTCTTTGAATGTTTTGAGATGCTTTCATGTAAATTGGAGAAAACTAATAAGTACATTCAGCCTGCAGTCCATTCCCCTGAGAGAAAATGTGATTATGAAGCTATTCCGTGGATATAAGCAAAAAAAGTGAATTGATATTTAAAAAAGCTTGCTAAGAGGCTTATAAAGGTTTGAAGGTCATTTTAAAAGGTGCCTTTTATTAATTTAATGAGGGATTTACCTTCCTGATTAATCTCTATAAGACCTTGGTATACTGAAGTATCGAAGTTAATAAGCACACACACATGCACACGAGCACACACACACATACTTGCACATGAGCACACAATCTCACCAGAAGGATCTGAAAGGGGTGTTGATCTCAAAGCCCCGGCGGTCGACGTGTTTCACACAGGCTGCGTTCAGATCCACCATAGTGATTGCAAGTCCAGAGGTAAAATCCTTCAACAGAAGCACATATAAGATCATCAAGGTCTTGTCAATATTATAGCACTGCTGATTTGAGCACTAATACATGTACTGAATGAGAAAGCACAGGACCGGGATTTCACAATTCAATATAAATACAATTTAAAACTGTGAGGTAAAAACAGAAAACCAAAGAAAGTTTTACTGTAAGTGTATGTGTGATATAGATGAACTGTGTCTTTGTTCTGACAACCCATGACTCCTTGCATGCCCATGACCCAGGCCTTGATTCCTCTCACCTGTCCAACAAAAGAAAATTTACATTCACCGCTACTTAAACCCCTTGTTCAAAGTAGGCAGGGAGTTCAAACAGTATCTTTAAAAGGAAGCACAAGAGCAGGCAAAACATGCTCACAAAAATACATTCTTACCTAAGCTCTGTTTGCTTCCCGTCTGCATTTGAACTTTCATTATCTGGGGGTCCTACTGATAACATTTTAAAGTAAAAAATGTCAGTGCCATAGCCAAAATTTGGGCGAATTTACAATTACAGGAATGTGCACATTTAATCCCCATGAATATGTCACTTGTTACTCAATCACAATAATTGAGTTTTCATCTCATTTGTGTAATCAAGCAACTTTTTGACTTGTCATTTGCTTTTCTGATGATCTTGTTTAATGAAAATGAATGTAATTAGTGTAATTGAATTGATGTTAGCAGGCCATTTTGTACTGCTGCAAATCGTTTTTGTGATAAGGTCATTTTTAATGGCAGGAAATTTCATTTGATCACTTTTCACAACCTAGAGTTAATACAAATACACCATCAAGCCGATGCAGCAAACTTTGTAAAAGCCTACATTTGTGCAATTCTTTAAACATTTGGCCACAACTGTAGGACTGTCATTTGATTTGTAAATCTAAAATGTCAAACAAATCTGTAACCAAATGACCTGTTCTATCAAAAGCTGACTCAGTGCGTGCACTGACGTTTGTCAAAGCGCTCCCTTTGCTTTGAGCAGTAAGCTGAGTAAGGGTTCGACGCAACATTAAACCGAGGCTTGAAACTGGCTGCTTTTGTTTGTTTGCCATGCTTTCCTTGCCTACGGTGAAGTGTAGGATTTGATCTGCTCAAGGCAGAAGTGCAGAGTGCAGCCTCCCCTCCGAGGAGGCATAGCAGGGGTACCTAGCAGCTAGCTCGTTCATCTTTGTTAAATTAAATACTCCACTTCGCTGAACATGAACAGAGTCGCACCAGTCTTTTGCTCGCCACCTCCTTCGCTCTCCGTCTCGATGCTCTTTCACCTTTTCTCCATCAGTCAATTCCCCCTAGCTGTCTTCACCTCCCTCTACATTCCCTCCATCATTGTCTCTCTCCATCTACCTCTGCACTCTCATATCCCACTCCCTCTCCCTTTCTTCCACCGTGTGACGCTGTGTTTGCAATAGAGAAGATTTACAACAAAAACAATGCAATCAATTTCCATTTCTTACACGTTTTAGTGCTTAGCCTCACCCTCTCCCTTTCAATTAGTTGACGACGAGACATATCCTTGCATAATTAAGACAAAAGATCTCGCTTCACACTAATGTGAAAAGTAATGAAAGGCAGAGATAATATACAGCGAGTGTGAATGTGAGAATAATGGTGATAGTATGCCGGTTATGTAGAATCATTTACGTAGGCTAAACTAATATAGAGCAGCAGTGTGGAACTGCAGATGCATATACAATGTGTGTGTGCATATATTTGACATGTATGTTAGCGTTATTTATGAGGGATTTTTTTGCACTGAAATTGACTGGAGAAGTATCTTGATTAATGTATGCTCAAACATGTGTTAGAGCCATTATCTATAATAACCTTTCCTATAGAGCAGAGACTTAACTATAAAAAGTAAGATTCCTTTAAGAGTTAGAGATACACAGGACACCTATAGATCACTTTAACATGTTCTTGCTAAACGGCTCAATGTGCAGTAATATTTTACCTTGTTTTTATCATTTTGCAGACGCCCAATCCAGATCAACCAATAACTGATATGGATCTATGCAAATATGGCCTTATGATCAGGGTTTCAATTTATTTTAATGTCGGAGAGAAAGTATAAAATTTCAATTGGAATTCCTGAAGGAGATGCCAAAAATGCTTCAAAAAGTAAAAAAAAAAAAGAATAATAAATCAGAAAAACATCACCTATAGGCTACAGTGACATGTGTTTAGTGTGTCTTTCTCTAAGGCAGGAGCAAGTGCAGCATCTGGAAGCTTCATCAGGATGACTCTTCAACAGTCTTGATGTGGAATGGTCATTTTGGAATAGTATCAGCCAGAAGGGGAACGTGCTGAATAGTCTAAGTTAGGCACTGTTGGACAATAAGGCTTTGCTTTGTGGGTCAATGTTCCAGTTCAAACGCTTTTCCAGAATCCATTAAACACAGACACGGCCAGAGCGAGCATCTCTACTAATCCAAAATCTACAGACTAAGCTCTGTACCACACCAGCTAGCTCATGCCATTGTGTATCGTGATGTTTGGGAGTTGCTTCCCCACAGAATCCAATTCATGCAGCACCTGACACGTTGTTGTAAGGGTGTTGCTTCCATTGGCAGTTTTAAATGTGCCAGTTATGGAGGACAGACTTTCTTCTTTACACCCTTCAGGCACTAAGCAGTCCCGTTCTGTTGAGTGCAACTTGTGCAATCCTTTCTTGCTCCTAGAACATTTTCAGAATAGCAATGCTTAGAGTTGCCCTGGTAAGCTGGAAAGGGGTAGACATTTGACAAACCAAATTGGTTGAGAAGGCAAAATCCTATGATCACACCATTACATTATTTTAAATATCATGTATCACGTTGTTAAAAGAACAGGACATACAAGGGAGTGGTAGATAAAGGGAGCAAGGTAAGATCAAAATGGATTAGTGATTAACATGTTAATATTTGGGCCATTTATCAAGCACAAGCACAAGCGGAAGAGTTTAGAATTAACGATCACCTAACAATTAATATCAGATGACAGAATGCATTATACACAGAGACCAAACTCACTCGTAAATCCATGGTAAAGTGCGTAGGTTAGATAGACAAACAGCACTTTGCACTGTACTCTTTTTACTAAAAGAAAAAAAAACAAAGAAAAAAAACCCCACAGAGTGAAGCACTGAATTAGGTGATTTTTTTTCTGCTTAGTTTTTTCATTTTGGGGTTTACATTTGCATTGATTTGGCCATTACAGTGTGTGTGTGTGTGTGTGTGTGTGTGTGTGTGTGTGTGTGTGTGTGTGTGTGTGTGTGTGTGTGTGTGT
>JAVSBV010000127.1:6208402-6222380 GCA_033117975.1 Parotocinclus spilosoma | reverse complement strand
GGGTATTTTGTGTAGAATTTTGAGGAAAAAGATTAATTTAATACAATTTGGAATACGGCTGTAACGTAACAAAATGTTAGCCTTATTAACAGCTTGATAAATATTATTCATGATAGCTAGTTAACTTTAATACTAACTTTAGATTATTAACTTCCTGCTTTCATTTAAGACTAATTAGAAACTGAACAAACAACAACATTTCTCTACTATTAATATCGAGCTCCACAAAAGTATAGAAATATCAGAGACCACTTAGGCTAGTAGTATCTTTTCTAACCGTAAATCTAAACAAGGTTGGGACAGTATGGAAAATACTATTTCTTTATAAAGTGTCTTACATTTATTTTGCAGTCAGTAAGAACCCAGGATATTGAATGGTTTTGTCAGATCAGCTTCATTTAAGTTGTTAATAAACGTTCAGTCCTGCATTTAAGGCCTGCAAAACATTCCAAAAAAAGTTGGAGGTAGGCAATTTAGGTCTAGTAATGTGGTAACTTAATAACGGTGTGATTTAAAACACTTATAAAAACAGTATCTAAGAAAAATTGATTCTTTGAGAAGCAAAGCTAGGCAGATCTCCAGTTTGTCAACAAATGCCCGAGAAAATTGCTGAAATATTTAAGAGAAAATGTTCCTCAAAGATTCTAGTTTACATTTAAGGCATTTAGCAGATGCCCTTATTCAGAGTGACTTACAATCCAAGCAGCTGTGGGTTAAGGGTTTTGCTCAAGGAAAAGTCCCTCACATGGCACTGTAAGAACAATCATTTATCAATAGATTAGATTAGATTAGATTAATGTGTCACATATACATTGTAGCAGAATAAAAGCAATAAAGCGATGGAATGCTGATATATCCACATGGGCATGTGATTACGTTGGCAAAACCTTATTAGGTACTACAATATGGAGTTACAGTGACACGTCACATGCTTTTTGCTGGGCAAAAAAGAAATGTAGAAATCAGGAATCAATGCATATTAGTGAAATAAATGTAGCTTTGAACAGACAAAAAGGAAATATCTTGGGTTTATAATGTCTGCAATGAAATAAGATCAGAATAAATGTAAGAAATTTTTTTTTTCTATAAAACACACTTTAAACAAAACAGTCTGCACATGTAATAATATTAAATTAGTATATGAAACAAGTTTTTTATGTCCAGCTACACCATAACTCACAAGCAGTAGCAACAACGGGCATTGTTTATTTCAAATTCATAATCTATCTGCCTTTATAGTAAAACATTTCCCACTTCTTTTATCAAGAATCAGCTATTTATAGTCAACTATGGACCTGTGCGCTATTGGCTTAACTGTAGGTTAGTCATTGGGTGGAAAAAAAAAAACACAGAACGAACTATCACCAAATCCCACACAGAACATAGACTTGTCGCCAAAGACTAAATGGTTCCAGTCCACAGCAGCCCAGGTTTCTCGTTCATGACAAAGCAGGACATGTACTGGGCACTGTGTCAAAAAATGTCCTTTAGCTAAGCACCTGGCAATGGTCCAGGAAGAGACAGGAGCATGTAGTGAAGGTATTGCGTGTGTCTAGATGGTGGACACAAACTTTGGGAGTGCTCGTGTCAGTGGATCATAAAATCCTCTGGTGGTCCATGCAGTGTCTGTTTGTCATGTGTATGTGCCCTCACAGACCCACTGCTCCCAACACCTCCTAACAGCTAGGTCAGAACGGCCTAAATGGCAGGCAATTCATCAAACTAACCATCCTGCTTGACTCAGTCCAATGATGTGCCTATCTCAAAGTCTGTCAACTGTCCAAAATGTCTTGGAGTGCATCGTAGAGGCATGTCTAGCAGTCAATCTCTCAAGTTAAATTTATTTATATAGCTCTTTTCAAAGTGGAGCACTGTCTCAAAGCAGCTTTACAATAGTATATTATCTTAAAAGGCCAATCCCAAATTGAGCAAGCCTAGGGTGACAGTGGAAAGGAAAAACTTCCTGAATAAAGAAGGAAAAAAACATTGGGAGGACCAAGACTTAAAAAGTGGCCCATCCTCTTTGGGTGGCCCAGATGTTAAGTGAAAGAATTAAGTTGTAGTAATAATAAAATGAAGCAAATAATACAATTTAAATTCATAATAAAATTTCTAATTAAATAACGAAATAGATTTAAGATAATGAGTCCTCAGCGGTAGGTAATTGGAGGTACATCGTGATGGAGGGAGTTACTGCACTCTGGTGGGACTGGTTATGGTTGATAAAGATCAGTAGAGTGATATTAGACATACACTACCCAAAAGAAGCCTCTGAATGCCTTTTTATAGGGCCTCTTGTGGCAAAACTCAATGTTTAATCAGACTACACCTGTAATCATTTAACTATCCACCTTAGACAGAACTGTATGGAGAATTATGCAACAGCAATCCGACATTTATATCTAGGATTTCCATTTACATTATTAACACGTTTCCAAGTATTATGATATTTTTTGCCTCATCAACAATCGCATCAACAATCGGTACATTAAGGCCTCAGCTAGGCCATGTCCATATTTCAACAACACCAAGACACCTCAGCAGGCTGCTCCGTCTTCAGCTATGCATGAACTATGGGAGGAGTGAATATTTAATCTTCATAAGAGAGCAGGAGATCCATTTATACATCCGATCTGCCTCTTAATTATAATGATGACCTTGCACTATTTTGAGAATCTTCTATCCTGAAATAGCAGGGATGATTGAGTAAGGGACTCCCTTCTTAGCGAGCACAAAAAGAAACGGACGGCACTGCGGGAGACTGAAGAAAAGTACGGCAAATGGAGAGGGGTGCCAGAAAAAAACGTATGCCTAAGGAATAACTGAGTGGGGGTGGAAGGCAGCAAGCAAAACGGCTTCACAAAGAAGACAGAAAAGTAGCGCGAGAGAACAAAAAAAAAAAAAAAGGAAGGGTCACCAAGAAGGCCATTTCCACAAATTAAGGCAAGATGTTAACCGCGGCGGCTACAGCTAACCCTAATTATAGTGCGGGGCGACCATCTCCTTTCTATGGGATTTCTCTTTCTCTCTCTCCAATTTAGCACCTCTCCCGTTGCTACAGCGCCGAGGCCATGAACTTAGCAGCATTCTAATGAGCCTTCTTCCATCTAAATTTGGACCAAGGAGAGCACCAGAGGAGCAAGGGGACGGGTGAAACGACGAGCGCGAGCTCGTCTTTATGGGAGCTAAGTGCCGATAATTAGGCGCTATCTGGGTTACTGTTAATTACATATTATAATTGTTATTTTTTAGGACAGAAGGACCCTGTGAAATGCTGAGTGAACGCGCCATCATAGCGACGTTCAGTGCGAGCTTGAGAGACGCCTTTGTTGGGCAGGATGATACGTACCGGCAACTCACAGGCACGCGCACTCAAAGTTTGGCATTATTCACAAAAAAAGGGAGTCAGCTCTGATTATTGATGTGTAAGAAATGATCCTGCAACAAACCGCCTGCCATGTGAGTGGCAGTCGAATTCAGCTCTGCACCCGTCTGCATGCGTGTACGTGCACATGGGTGCTATTCTACATGTAGGCATCTAGCTGAGAATAAATAAGGAAAGTGCCTGACAGCAGAATGTCACAAAGCTCCAAAAGCCTGACTGTATAATACTTATTCACATGCATTGCTCAGCAGGTGGACAGCGTCGGTTGTCGCTGATCCAGGACCAGTTTTGCAAATTTATTTCGTAATGGTCAAGATTAGAATTTGGGGAGCTGGATCTGCATCAACCTAATTGCCTTCTACATGAGGAGCTGTTCTGCTTTTGCTCATTTCTCCGAACAGCATCCTTTCGCTTCCAATGTGGAGCCACAGGGACACCACCTGGCCATGCAGGAGCACTGCATTCAAAGATAATCCACACACGGAATCGTTAAAACAGCAATCTCTGTCAATCATATTTTCACTATACATAGAATGATTTTTGGGGGGAGGGATATGAGAGGGGAAAGGGCAGTGAACAACAAGATTACAACTACTCTCTAATGCCTTTATCCCACATAGGTTATAAGGTAAAAGAAGGGGGGGCAGAAAAGAGATAGCAGAGCGATGGAAGAAACCGGGGGCTACTTTGGGAAGAAAGCGTCGCCTTATTTCAGAGGGAGACAGACAGCTAATCCTTACACAGAGCCTCCTTCAGCTTCAGTCTAATGACAGGTGACATTCTAAAACCCTGATTTAGGAACACACATCACTGACTGTGTAGTCAAAGCATCCCTTGAGTGCCCTTGTCTTACAGAGTGAAAGCTAAGGTTGATGAAACTAGGGGTAAACTCTAGCGGGAGCAGGTTACCCAGGCCCTCGGGGACCAATAGAGAGTGAATGAGAGACTTTGCCCGTCTCTTCTCCCACGCCTCCAGGAGCCGCATACGTTTGATGACATCACCGGTCAATATGTGGCGATTAAAGGTGGCTGCAGACATCTGTGTGTTTTCATCAACTTCGATCAGATAAGCTGGAATAAGTTATAAACAAATTAAAACAATAGGATCACTTCCTTTTCCCTATACAGGAATGTGCCATTTAAGGTGAAACGAACTGATATGGACAGTAACCGGATATTACCATAGTCACAAAGTAGTAAATATTTTACACACTCCTTCCCCTATGCTGCAAAAGTGACCCCCATGTTTAGCAATGTACTGCAGTCCTATTCAGGGGAAGTTTGATACAAAAATCAAACACGTCGGGTTATGCAACTGTTTAAATCAAGAGTTGCCAGATACAGCAAGAAACAAGCAATCAAGTCAAATCAGTGTAATTCGATTATTCCACTAAAAGCCAGTTCTCTTTATTGGATTTCTTAAGCTAGACTTTAGCACAGTAGCCTGACAAGTTACCATAGTCACAAAGTAGTAAATATTTTTCACACCCTTCCCCCTATACTGCAAAAGTGAACCCCCACCATGCCCACCAATGTACTGGTGTTCATCCAGGATATGTCTGCACCCCGTTTTCGCAGGAATAGGCAATCCTGACCAAGCGAGAATGGACAGCAGTATATGTACCAAACTAATTCTTCCCATAAGGAATAATGTAAATAGAATTAATCCATTCATCACACAGGAAATCCAGTGCTCCCTTATTTCTGATGGGGACTGGTTCTGACAAATCCATCCTAAGTTAAATGTATCATGAACAAAGGAGTTTAATGAGTGTTTGGCTATATTACATACATATAGAAGAGCATTCCTTTGCTTAGTAGTGATGTGTCTAAAACACTTCCAAAAAACTCAGAATTTAAAAGTGAAATAGACTGAAAGTGAAGCGTAAAAGCAATATTTGATAAACTAGTACTAGCATATCTGTTAAGCTAACTGGAGAATTAAGTACCTGTTTCTCTTTTGGTTGGCAGTCAATACAACCCTTTTTTAGGAGCAATGGAGATTTTTGTATTCAGAACACAATACTGAATATGTGTAAATAAAAGCATTGGCAATTTTCACTCAGCAACTGATACAATGAATCTGAATTTACATTTACATCATTTAGCAGACCCCCTTATCCAGAGCGACTTACTACTCATACAGTCTTACAATTCAAGCAATCGTGGGTTAAGGGCCCAACTGTGGCAGCTTTTGGCAGAGGTGGGATTTAAAACCTAAACCATTAGGTCCAGAGTCCAGTACCTTAACTGCTAGGCTACTGCAGTCCACCTATGCCAATCCTCAATCTGAAATTGAATTTCGACTAAAAAGTGTTGCATGACTTAACTACAAGTTATACAAGTGTGATAAGTACAGAGCAAATGACGGGAAGAGAAACCATTTTTTTATGGTCAAAATTCAGCAAAACCCAAATTAGTTGACTTGCGATGTGGTCAAGAACCAAGGAACCACCGTGTAACTATTCACATGGTGTTGCACTGGTTGGCGCCATCGACTCACAGCTATAGTAATCCCTGTCACCGTCTGTAGTATACATGGGTTTCCTCTGGGTATACAGGTTTATTCCACATTCCAGACCCGTTAGGCAAACATTCAAGCACCTGACACTTAAAAACCTAAGAATTAGCGCCCTGTCCAGGGTTAGTTCCCATCTTGCACCCTGTGCTGCCAGTTAGGAGTTTTCCACTACCCTAAATTGGATTAAGCTACTATGACAACAAATGGATGAACTATTAATGGCAATAACTATAAATAGACCAGGTTAAAAGATAAGGTTTCTAATCTGAAATCATAAACACATCTAACATTCCCAATGTAATCTGGATCACTCTTCCAAGAATCTAAAAAAAAAAAAAAAATCTATAAATAAATTATCTCTCTTCCTGAAGCTTTCTGTGACTGTTCAGCAGACGCAAGCTTTGTATTAATGGAAAGGGCTTGTTGTGGTCTATACTGCTTTAGAAGATTAGTGAGGTATGCCAGAGTGAAATTATTTAGGGCTTTATATGTCATTAGGGGGATTTTGTAATCGGTGAGGTAACATTTAGCTTGTAGTTCTCGCGGTGCTTCTGATCACAGGGTAATTTTATCCTTATAGATACTTTACTTAGTAACGTATCATGCCTTCTGAGAAAATGTCAATCTAGTGTTTCTATTGATATTAATCCTTTGCAGTGGCTGGATAAAACACCAGTTAGCCAAAATGGTAAGCCATTGGTCATTATGGATAAATAAATTAACCAGTTAAAAGGCTGTAATGATTATATAATTTAAGCTTACTGTAAATGTAATAGTCCTCATTAATTATCCGATTTAATGGCATAAATTGTCATTTCTGTCAGCAGGTTAGATATAGTAACTAGATACAACAATTAGATTATGCAAATTTAGTCAAACTGCAACTTCAGCAGAGGGCAAATAATTTCTACAAGTTGTCTTTCTACAAACGTTCCAGTGCAATTCTAGTTAATTTGCTGATTAAACTACAATGAGATTCTATGGTCCTAACAACATATTATGGGTCAGAAAATTACCACTAAGAAAATACACTCCTGAGATCTGTGCCACCATTTACTGCTTATTGCTGTAGTGAACTGGGGGAAAACATGAAAACAGGGAACGTCTTGTATACAGTTTTCTTGTACACAAAGAATAAATCATTAAAAGATTTAAATGTTTGATACAAAAATCAAACATGTCAGGCTTTGCATGTGTTTAAATCTAGGGTTGCCAGATACAGTAAGAAACGAGCAACCAAGTCAAATCAGTGTAATTCGATTACTCAGCTAAAACCCAGTTCTCTTAATTCCATTTTTTAAGCTAGACTTAAACCTGATTAGAGAAATTTGAGTATGCCGTTTACATGACCGCTCTAATTATGATTCGATAATTAAGTGCTGCTAATTGCTTTTGCATTGTCAGGGTTTCCGCCATTTTTTCGCCCTAGAATTCCTACGCTTTGGAGAAATATGAGAAATATTATTATATTACCAGTTTACGATAAATGTAAGGCCAGGTTTTTATAGAAAATACTTTACATATTAGTTATTGTAGGTTTGCCTCATGGATACAATAATAAATCAGGCAACAAACAAGTTTAATGAACTATGTTTGGGCATTAGCTGCAGTTTATTTTAGAGGCAATTATCAGTCACACCCCATTTGATGGGTGCCATATTACTGTGCTGACTGAACGCTTTGAGAAGCTCACAAATTTAATGTTGTTCACGCCCCAGCCCCAGAAGCACAGCCTGAAGAGGAGCAACAGATAAAGCAAATAAAATGCATGTCCTAATGTATAAGTGTCACGACACGGATAAATAGGATATGATGGGGTTCTATAATTAGCATCCCTTTAACAGGCTTATATCAATTTGTACTTCAGATCATCGATTTCTGCACAGTTTTGCAGCCACTGCAGAACAAACGATGTGGCAGCATAGGAAGGACATGACACGATCACCTATAAACTCGATATGTAACCACAAACGTGTGCAAACAGAGAAGCACAATAACGACAAACGAGACAAATATCCTGAGCAAAAAAAAAAAAAAATCAAACAGACAAGCATTTTGTACTAGGTGGCATTCAGCACTGACAACAGGCGACTCTTTCTTTATGTCTTTATGAGACTGAAGGCAAGAGGGAGAGTGAGGGGGGTGCTAAAAGCTTAGAGATACAAAGTCGCTGAGTCGCAGTGTTCTTTATCCCCTTTGGTTCCTCTTCTCGCCTTTCTCCACTGCTAACCCTGCATTTAAAATAACCACATAAAGCAATGCAAAATGGAGTTGGTGAGAAAAAGGAGAGAGAGAATAAAATGAGAAAAAAGGAAAGGATGCTGAGCGAAGCAGGAAGCAGTTCTGCTGGTGACCCTCCATTACTGGAGCTAAAGAGGGCTAAAGAAGCATAACAGCTCAATGCAGACAGGTGCTCAACCTAGCATGGAGCAATGTCACCTTTCCCACAAACGCCTCCAGCTCGTTTTCTTCCTCACAAAGAGGCTCTACTTTCCTCCTATATCAGGGTTACCTTCATCCTCCACCTCCTTCTCCAAATGCCTAATAGTGCAGCCGCTTTATCAGAATTAGCCAGCATATAAAAGATGGACGCATGGTTTCACACTGAAATTGTGGTTAAAAAAAACCTTAGATGGTGGTGCGGTTTAAAAAGATCTGAACAAAACCATGCAAGGAAAGATAAATCAATCTTTTCCTGCTCTATCTATAAATACAGTAGATGCCTATTAACATGGCCGGGAAATTTAAAACCTCAGCTATAGGCCAAATGGCTGCTACAGACTAGTACTGTATACTTACATTATAATACTTAATTATTCAAACTTAATTATAATATACTTAAATTATATACATTGCTAGATAACCCTGATTTTAACTCTCAGTAACCCAAAACCCATTTGCAACATCAAACATCTGCCTGTTGATGGTCCTATGGTGAGTCCACACCATCCATAGACAGGGCAGCAGTCCCCAATTTTTTTTTCTGCTGCATTCCAGTTATGTACATAAGAATATTTGAACACAGCTACAATCACCAATTTACATTTATGTCATTTAGTGACTTACAATTCATACAGTATTACAATCCAAGCAATTGGACATTAAGGGCCTTGCTCAGAGACCCAACTGTGGCAGCTTTGCAGAGCTGGGATTTGAACCCTGGAACTTTTGGTCCAGTACCTTGACCACTAGGCCAACACAGTCCCTAATGAATACCTACAGTAAATGTATATGGTATATAATACAATGTGTGGACACAGGATGGCTGTTTGTAATAGTGGGGACAAGTGTCACCACAAGAGGGCAGCACCAAACACAATAGCCAGTGAGTGTGGACACAACAAGGCTGTAACCAATACAATGGGCAGTGATTGTGAATCGAAGAGGGCAGTATCTACCCCAATGACCAGTGAGTTGGGACACAAGAGTTCTGTATCTAATACAATAGCCAGTGAGTGAGGACACAAAAGGGATGTACCTCATACAAAGTCTGGTGCATATGGCCGTTTTTAATATAGTAGTCGGCGACTGTCGCCACAAGAGAGCAGGATTTAATACAATAGCCACAGTGTGCACATAGCAGGGCTTTACAAAACTCAAATGGGCAGGACACAAAGCAGGGTGTACGTACAACAATAATCAGTGGTCCAGAAGTGTGATGCAAGTGTATAGCGAGGTTTATTAGTGCACTGAGCTCAAATGCTAAGTTTAAATATAGTTGTACACCAGTTCCCTTATGAACAAGAGATCTTTACACTTGATCATTTAGCCCAAATTAACCCCAAGAACGGTGTGAAAGCAGCTATAATGGTGGAAAAATATACACTATTGCAAGACTGTGGTGGATTGAACCATCCAGATCGTGTATAGATCTTCAATAGTGAAGCAACCTGGAGTTTCTTATAACATATTAACATAAAACCTAAACCTATGGCATCATATACCAGAATTTTCACAAGACAGCAACTGTTCATAACGTGTGTCTGTGTGTGTGTGTGTGTGTGTGTGTGTGTGTCTGTGTCAAAACAGAAATGCGAGTGTCTGAGCACTAACCTTGTCATTGTTAAAGTAAGTCAGATTCTCTCCATCAACCTTAACCCATCTTCTTTGAAAAACGCGGTTTCTAAAAGTAAAAATAGAGGTGTTTAAGATCACATGTTTAGGGTAAATCACAAAACTTGCACTGCATTGACGTAATAACTTTAACATTCAGAATGACTCTGCATCAATTCAACAAGACAAAAAATTGATTGAGCAGTTCATTTTGTCAGGCCAACATCATCTGCTTAAAAAAACAGGCAGCATAAAAAAAAGTTTCCAACCTTAAAAATGGTCAGTATTACACTGTATTTAACAGTACATTTACCATCCTGTCCTCAATGGAATGTGCCATATCTCACTTCTCAGAAGTGCTGAAAGAGCACATCCGTTAAACTAGCTGTGAACACACCAAGGTGAGTATTTCTGTCCAAGCAGATAAATCACACCAGCAATAAAAGAGCAACTGAGCTGAGTTATGTGTATGAGAACATGAGAAGATAATCACTAGTACTAACTTGCAGACATCGCAAGTTGCAACACAGTAAGGTTTCCTGGATGCATTTCAGCTACTCAAAACATTTGTTAGTTTGTTTCATGGTTATAATCAGTTATAATCTATTGTTCAGAAAGGAAGAAGGGAAAAGTAGTAGTAGAATTCTTGATTAGTATTAGGACTGGCTCGATACAATATTTTAATGCGTGATACCGATATTGATACTGCAAACTTAAATATCTGGCGATACCGATATCAGACCGATACACTGCTACCACCTTTTGAAACACTGGCGTTACATACGATGCACTCGGCTGTTTTACTTTTAACATTCTTAAGCTTAAATGCTAGCTAACAGACTTAACTCGAGTTCCAGCTATTGCTCATGTGACACATCTTTGTTTACGGCGTGCCGTCCAAATTGTAGTGAAGAATAAAGTGATGGGAGAGATATCGGATTAAACTATTTTTCCCCATCCAATCTCCGATCCAGTGATTTAGCCACATATCGGGCCGATACCGATACAGAATATCGGATCGGTACAGCCCTAATTAGTATGTCTTTAAGCTTTAAGTGAGGCTTTAGAAACACATTAGTTTAGATTTTCAATTTAGAAATCATTTTTTGGGACTACTGGAAAACAAGACATCCTGATTTCCTAATGAAAAGATCCTAATACAAGCTTTGCATTAGCACATATAGGCTTCAATAAAGCCTTCAATAGCGCTTTAAGCATTACTGACATATTAGAATGATTGTGCAAAACAGTTTGGGCACCATTTCATATAATGCCTGTTACGATAGCGAATGGTGTTTTAATTTTGGACCCAAATATGCGGGATAGGTGTACCCGACGACATATAATAAGAATAGGGAAATAATGAGAAACAACCAAAAGGGGGTATAAGGGCGGAGCATAAAGACTCCTAACAAAACAAAACCGAAAGTATAAGTTGGCACACCAAGGTTGCTCCCCGAATGGCAGCAACGTGCAAACTTGTCGTGAGAGGACACCAAAGCGTCAGTCGGGGCAAAGCTGCAGAAAGCACAGTTTTGGGACATCACTAATGGTTTGAGGCACGGAGGTGATCCGAACGCCAGAGGGCGAAAGTGAGCTCGAAAGTGCATGGAATAACAAAAAAACAAGACCGGGATACGTCTTACAGAGTGCGTCTTTACCCGGTGGCTACTCTAGTCGGAGCACACCTCGAGCCAGGAAGGGGCTGTAGCGCCAAAAGGGCGCACATAAAAGCCCATAAGTACCATTATAGCGCGAGTGTGCATCACACACAATAGGCGCAAAGCGCTAACGCGCAAAAATAAACTAAATACGTGGGGAGCCCTGACGCGAAGAGATCGCGAGACGCTCCCAAGCGCAAGAGGGCAGCGTGAGCTCAAAAACAAACAAGTCAGACCGGGAGTGTCTTATTCAGAGCCAACACCCGGCTGAAGGGAGGCTAAGTAGGCCACGAGGACTGAACGCGTGTGACCGCGGATCGAGCGAGGAGCGAGCGAGTACGGAACGGGAAAACCCTCAAAAGTGCCCCTAAATAAATAAATACCTCCGGGGGCTACCCGCCCATACCGATCCTCCGGCTCTAAATGCGCTCGGATCTTACCAGCTATCTCTAGGGCACACGGTAGGGCGCACGGGCGCCATTGGTCAAACGCGCACACCAGGCGGAGATGGAACCCCGGTAGAACCACGATGACGATTCCGTAATGGCGACCGGCGAGGACGGCCGAACGATCCGAGGGAAGGTAGGAACCCTAACAATGCCTTTGTTGACTGAATTGTTTAAATTAGCAGAAATATCAAGCTTGTTCCCTGTGTTCACAAAACTTGTTTACAGCACTTTTTACAAAGGAGCACTGTCTCAAAGCAGCTTTACAATATATTATCTTAAAAGGCCAATCCCAAGTTGAGCAAGCCTAGGGCAACAGTGGAAAGGAAAATCTCCCTGAAAGAAAAAACCTTGGGAGGACCAAGACATTGGCCAGTAGCAAACAAACTCCTGTGTAAGATTTACAATGTATGGTACCTGGTTAGATATTTGTAGGTTTAAAGATGCTGACAAAATACACAGGGTCCCTTGCTATCTAGATACTTACAATTGAATTATAGACTTATTTGGAAGCTTTGCTTGGGCCTACGCTGCACATTTAAAAATAAAAACCTGCCCAAGTATCGTCCATGGAATTCTTATAATTTACTGCCTTGGGGTAACTTTCATTTTGATTCACATTAATTTCTTATGCAAAATGTCATCTTAGAAAAAACAAAAACAAAAAACTCCAAGCTGGACCGGTGTTTCACAAATTGGGAGAAGTTAATACATGCTTTCATGACATTTCCATTAGATCACTGCAATGCTCTGTAATGAGTGTTTTCACAAAATAATAGCATCCAGAGGCTACAGCATGCTGAACACTATACTATTCAGGATTGTCATATTAAATAAGCTGTAATATTGTTACTTTGGCTTCGAATAAAGGACATGCTGTATAATCAAGATTATACGTATTGTTTGCAAAATACAGATTTTCATTCTTGTCTTGTAACATAGGGCATGTTCGTTTAATTGGACCAACCGGTTATTATTGGGATTAGTCGAAAAAATTTAAACCAATTTCAAACCTCTAATCTTTTATGCCGATATCAGTCCCAAGAGGTGTAAACATTAGCACATTAATACAACCAAAGAAAAAGAATGACCATGGAAATGAAAGTCAGTAACACTCACTAATCACTTTAATAGGTACACCTCTGTTTCTACACTCGCACTCAATTTGACCTGTTCCCCTTACCATATAGATGCCCTTTGTTGCTTTATATTTACAGACCGTAGCCCATCTGTTTCTCTATATGCTTTGTTAGTCCCCTTTACTCTGCTCTCTAATGATCAGAACCCCCACAGATCAGGTACTATTTGGGTTGTGGATCATCCTCAGCACTGCAGTGACACTGATGGTGGTGGTGTGTTAGTGTGTTGTGCTGGTACTCCATCGCCATAGGAAGCTGGACAGATACAGCAGTGTCACAACTGGATTGAAATGAGCCAAACAACCAAAAACTTCCAGCCCCCAGCAGTCTATAGACAGCATCCACTGAGCAATGTTGAAGGATTCGAGAACGACTAACGCAAACTGTGAAACAACAGATGAGCTTCAGGATCCGACTTCACATCTACTGTACAAGGTGGAGCAATATGATAGCTATGTGCAATAGAGAGCAGAGTGAGTGAACATGGTGTTTAAAAACTCCAGCAGCACTGCTGTGCCTGATCTACTGAGTTCTGAGAATGATCCATTACACAAATACTATCTGATCTGTGTTCGTCCTGTGGGGGGGTCATGACCACAGGAAAAGAGTAGATGGGACAAAGTACGTAGAGAAACCGGAGGACTACAGAATGTAACTGTACAAGTACAACGTGCTTCTATAAGCTTCTAAGGAGGGTAATGTAATGTATAACCATAGACATTTTAGTTTTTGAGACTAGTAATGTCTTCGATGGTATTAAGTGTTCAGTGCAT
>JAVSBV010000127.1:6194075-6208302 GCA_033117975.1 Parotocinclus spilosoma | reverse complement strand
TTTTAAAACAGAATAGATTATAAAGTCCTTAGTGGGAGGTTCTTGGCGGCACATCGTCTCCTGATGTCCAACCGATGCAGGGAGTTCCTGCACTCAGGTGGGACCTGCCTCCGGTGTTGAAGACAATCAAGTGTGAGCTAAGAGAGAAAGCTCAGAGAGGTAAAAAAAAAAGAACATGGAGTTTGGGATGTCCAAACGTAGAACATTTGTGCAAGTATAACCTGAGACTCCTGACAGCACTAAACAATTACACAGTACACAATTGCACTACACAATTTTTTTTACTTTATTTCTTTTTAGACATTATACCTAGTAACCCTAAGTGAGTTCTTAGAGATCAAAAGGATGGTGCTGTAGGATGAATATGGAAGGTCTATTGAATGAGAACAATTGAAAGCAATTGCAGTGAATTAATGTTTATGGTGATTTTATATGTTTTAGTTAGAGCTGTGATTTGGTCTTTTGTATGTTTTGTCCTGGTTTCCAGGTAACCTTTTGTAAATAAAAAGGAAATAAATATAAATTCACCGTTATGAAGCAATGAATCTTCTAGAATGCATGTTTAAAACGAGCGTTTGCTTTTCTTCTGTTTTTTTTTCTAGTGGCTTATGAGGCGCTGCCATCCGACTGAGCAGAAAGAACGAGACGAAAAAAATCGACAGATCTTGAAAAGGGAGAGCTGAGGCTTTCAGACGCTCTTATCACTGTTTTTTTTCTCTCTCACACTCTGTTTGCATCCATCTGGTGGCAAGATGGCATCCAAGACTGTTTCATAAGCAACGGTCGTGCCCACGTGTTTTCAGGCACCGTTTCTGAAGTTTTTCAATACATTTACATCTTGCACCTACAAAAGGATCAGCACAGTGCCGTTGGAGGCTACAAGCTGTCCAGCCACCTGCATTTTAGCCTGAGCATTTAGACGATATTATATGGTTTCATGTTTGGAAGTTCAGCCCATGAAGAGGATTCAAAATGATTTCTTTAACAAGTTCATGCAGTCCAACCTAGTAAAGTTTAACCCTTCAGTTTCAAACAGGATACCTTGTCACCAGGTACCTTCACCATACTATGAGTGATGACAACTCAGACTCTGCCCCCAGCAGTGTCCCTCGAGGGGGAGTGGGCAGGCCAGAGGAGGAGGAGGAGGAGATTGGGACGCAATCAGACTCTCCAGGGATAAGCAGCAGCTCTCCCTCATCAAATCCCGCCAATGGCAGGACTGGGTCCTCTTCGGCAGGCGAGTCAGGACCCTCTGGGTTATCGGGGGATAATCAGCATTCGGACGACTTGGACGCGCTGTCAAGCGGTAACGACTCCGGAGAGAGGGAGAACACCTCCAGGGGGAGACAGTCTGTGAGGAGTTACCAAAGCTCCCTGAGCCAGAATGGCAAAGATTCAGGCCTGATGCTGGAGACTACTGAGAGCAACAAGAGGTAAGAGCATGGAATTTAAAAGCGACAAAGAATCATCGAGAATACAGTAGTCATAAAGTTGTGATGTGTGATGAACCATAGATTGACCAGTACTGATTAGGGTTGGGTATCAAATCTATATTGCAAAATTGTAAGAACTGGTTACCCGTTTAAAAAAATAGGATGTTGATTGGATTTACTGGTTACTGCTAACTGCATCTTAGGTTTAGCGATTGTAGTGACGTTGTAATGTTTTAATAATAATGTAATAATAACAATTTGTTATTTATATAGCGCCTTGCACAAACTCAAGGTCGCTTTACAGAAATAATCGGAACAGTACACAACGTTTTTTCGAAGTAGGTGGTAAAGAAGTGGAAAATAGAGCAGAAATGGAGGGGATTTCTAAACAGATTTGTATTCAGAAAGATAAGATATGAAGTATGTAAAGAGAGAGGAACTGAATTCCTGATTTGGGGGGCAGCAACACAGAAGGACCCCCCCACCCATACCACCCAGCCATCCCATATCACGTAGCCTGAGCCTAGGGACCTCCCGGATTTTGGCTTCCGCGGAATGTATTTTTGAAACGTTCAGCTAGAGCATCAACAGAAAATTGATGCTCTTTAGGGGATACAAAAAGGCTAAATGCAAAATGTGTGTGAGGTTGATCTGTTGTAAAGGTTTCTCCTCCAACATGGCAAAATATCAAAGGCACCAGCATGATATTGAGCTTCAGCGGTGTACCCTGTTTGACCGAATCTGCTCTCCCAACTCAAATACTGCATTAGCCAGGAGAGTAAATTGGTTATTGTGGTACTGAAACGATGACCTGGGAGAAACTTCTCTCAATGAATACTGGTCTTAAGTAATCGGCACTGCTAAAATTCAGAACCAGTGCATCCATGCGATAGTAATCAATTTAACGTTAAGCCTTTTCCTCTCCTTTAAGCCTTTTGTACAAAAAAAGTCAACTGTATTCTTCTGTTGATTAAATTTTTTTCCAGATTCACGTTAATTTAATTGTAGGTGAAATAATTTTTTTTTGTTTAAATAAAAATGTATTTTAATTTTTTCCTCCTTCTTTGTATTGATTCCACATAGTCCTCGAGAAATAAAAGAATAATAAAGAATAAATTTAACTTTTTTTCCTCCCTCCTCTGTAGATTCTTAAGTAGGAACTTCCGAGGAACAAGCAATAAAAAAATCTGGGCTAAGATATGCAGAATATTATCGTCCAGTCCTTATCAATACTCACCCCTATTAACAATTATATCTCATTTGCACGTATAGTGCTCACAAAAATGTGTTAATATTTCAAAATAAAATATCCCATAATGAACTATCCCCTAATTTTGTCTACATAAATATACAATATTGTTAATACCTAAATATTTGTCACATTTGTTTCATCACCAATTTGGAATACAAATGTTGGTTCCGGTTCTTATCAATTCATTCAATTTAATTTGAATTCAATTTAATTTGTATAGCATTTTTACAATAGACACTGTCACAAAGCAGCTTTACATTGTTACATAAACTCTGTCACAAATTAGATTCTGTTGTTCCTAATGAGCAAGCCAAATGGCGACAGTGGCAAGGAAACCTCCATTAAAAACAAAATCAAATGCAAACGATACCCAGCCCTAGTTCTGATGCACTTATTGTTTTCACTCTTTACTCTGTTACTGATCATGGCTATCGAAATATGGAGGATTCAATCTGCCTCTTTCATGCAAATTTTAAAAATGTTAAATTAGCAGCAGCAGCCAAGAGTCTACAAACAGCGCTTGCACATTCTGGTATACGGCATACCAGATTGCTGGTGGATGGATCGGGATGTGTACTAGGGGTTTTCACAGTACTGCTTTTAAAGTCCTGTGCCTGCCCACTCTCGTTAAATTGGTGTGAGTACCCTATGGTTTGTCTAGCCTGGCTCAAAGGAAGCCAGTTTTTAGGCTTTTTATTTTACAGAAATTCTAATTTTGAGTACATCTCAATTCTTAAAATTTTATTCAGTTATTTTTTTATGTTTTGCAGGATTTCTCCATGGTCTTTTTAATCCCTCTGCCACCTGCACTGGCTGTTTTACTGTCCTCTGGCTGCGAGTTTCGTGTCCCGTGGTAATCTAGCATATGCCAAGTTTTTCCTCTTATGGTTTGCCGTGCTGCACACACTAGTGAACTCCGGTTAAGCCAAAAGTTTCACCCTAAACGCACCGTGGCCGTCCAGCTAATCTAATGCAGCGGCGATACAGTTAACCATATGATTTGGTTGTACTGTCTTCTTCTTTTCTTCAGGATTTGCACATCATAGTAGTTGTTGGCCACACAAATAATGAACCTTTCTTTTCCCAACTTGACAACTGCCAACTGTGAGAACTTTCCAACCGGATTTATTGTTCCTCTGTCCTTCTCGCTGTCTCAGCTCAAATTCTCAGAGTCCATCTCCCCCAAGCAGCTCTCTGGCGTACAGTTTGTTGAGCACAAGTTCAGAGCAGGACCCTTCATCTACCAGTGGCTGCAGCAGTGAGCAGTCGGCTCGCGTTCAGACCCAGAAAGAGCTGATGAGGGCGCTAAAGGAGATCAAGATTCGCCTACCGGCCGAGAAAAAGTCCAAGAGCCGCTCCAGCACCATCAATGCCCTTAAATATGCCCTCAACTGTGTCAAACAGGTGCAAGGTGAGAGGCCTATGTCTATATTGTTTCTTTTTAATCAATTCATGCCCATATTCTTTTAGATTTGCCTTGCCAGTAGTGTTATAGTGGCAGTGCTAGGGCATGAAGACTGAACTTTTTGATCTTAGTCAAGTACCTTCACTGCTGTCGAACTTTCCCATAATATACACACATCTAATCAATCAATCACATGGGAGAAACCCATGTTAAGTGTATAGACATGGTCAAGACAACCCACTAAAGTTTAAAGCAAACATCAAAATGGAGAAGAAAATTATTTAGAAGTAAATTTGAATGAGGAGTGGTTGTTGGTGTTAGTCAGGCTGGTCTGAGTATTTCAGAAACTGCTGATCTACTAGGATTTTTACACACAGCTGTCTCTGGGGTTTACAGACAGTGGTCAAAAAGGGACAATATCCTGAGTGGACAGTTTTGTTTTTGGAAATACTGTATTTTGTTGATGCCAAAGGTCAGAGGAGAATTGCCAGACTGGTTTGAGCAACCTTCATGACCACAGCGTAACCATCTTTTGATGGCTCAGATCATTTCCACAGTCACCAGATCTCAATCCAAATCCAGAGCACCTTTGAGATGGATGCGCAGCCAACTAATTTGCAGCAACTGTGACGCTACCATGTCAATATGGACATGTACCTGAATATCAACCAGACTTTTCTTCTTTTTTTTTCCCCCCAGCCAATCAGGAGTATTATCACCAGTGGAATGTGGAAGAGTGTCAGGGCTGCAGCCTGGATCTCTCCACCTTTACCACTGAAGAGCTTGACAACATTACGTCTGAGTACACTCTGAAAAACACAGTACGTATACACACAGCGGTTATTACCACTTTTGGAAAATTCTATTATTGATTTATCATTTTGTATTGCCATACACAAGATTCAATACATTTTCAAACTCATAAGCAGCCAGCGCAGCCATGCATTTAATTAATCTCCAACACCAACAGTATAGGTTTGTAGCGTTTAACGACCGAATTGCGTTCTGTGAAATAGGCCAGTGACTTGACATTACCATAGTCTCGATCTTTTTATGATCTTTTTAAGGCTCAATCGACATCTGCCTGATTGTTCTCAAATTAGCAAATCAACAGCAATAGTAACCAGATGTCAACAAAAAAACGAGTAGTTCTTCCCAAACATTGTTGTCTTGTTGGATACCAGGAATCTTTGTATTCCTGGGTAACAAGACAGCAGACTGTGGCAAGAAGAACAACAGGCATACCATCTGCTAATTACAAGAGCCCACCAGTGGGCATGAAACCCTTAATGAATGCATATATACAGACCAAATGGCCACTGAAAGAAGTAGATATAAAATTACAAAACTTAAAGTAGCAAACCGCTTCTCTGGACACACCAGGCTGACATATAGGTTTCTTATAAGAGGTAAAGATGGACCTGCGTAGCATGCCAAACCATACTTTCAATCAAACACCTGTTATTGGAGCGCATCGTTTCTAACCAGGAAAGGCAGGAGCTCAACAGCAAAGACAAAGGACATTTTTTTAGCAATACTAAGGACACTACTTACTTCGTACTGTGAGGCAGCGGTGCTACTAATTGTGTCACCCCATTACACAACCCTATTAATATTTTAGGGCATAGTAATTAAGTCAGCAATAAAAGGTGTAAGGTTGGTTAATAAAACTCTCACTCTTTCTTCCATTAAGGATACTTTCTCCATGGCCGTGTCATTCCTGTCAGGGAAGGTGGTGTATATCTCTCCACAAGGTTCATCTTTGTTACGCAGTAAACCAGAGAAGCTGCAGGGGACAGTGTTTTCAGAGCTCCTTGCCCCTCAGGACGTCAGCACTTTCTACAGCACCACTGCGCCCTGCCGATTACCCCCATGGGCTTCCTGCATCGGCTCTGGTGTGTACAATTGTATTTTTACACCAAGAAAGCTTATTCAGCAAACTCCCTGCAGCTGTGCTGTACACTCACTGGCCAGTTTATTAGGTACAACATGCTAGTACTATTGCCTTCAGAACTTCCTTAGATTTGTGACACGGCTTCGACAAGGCGTTTGAAACCTTCAACAGAGACTTTGGTCTGTATTGACATGGTAGCATCAGTACAGTGAACTCATTTGTCATGTTCAAGATACCACTTTGAGATAATCTAAGTATTAAGGGTCCCAAAATGTGGCAAGAAAACGATCTTCCGCAGCATTACATCACCAGCCGCTTGTTTGGTCAGTGCCCTGTGACTGGCTGCACAGATGTAAGTAATAAAGTGTCCAGTGAGTGTACGTCTAGGGTTGAATGCATGTTAGACTAGTGATATTAAGGAATACATTTACAAAATTTGAAGACGAAGTCCAATGGCGTGTTCGTAAACGAGCGTTTTGGGGTTTTTTTTGTGGGATTTTGTGTAGCTTCTCCTCCGGTGGACTGTACCCAGGAGAAGTCCATGTTCTGTAGGATCAGTGCAGACAGCTTGTCTAGCGGAGAAATGCGCTATTACCCATTCAGACTCACCCCGTACCTGCTTACACTGCGAGACTCGGACACTGCAGACGCGCAGCCCAGCTGCCTGCTCATCGTAGAGAGAGTACATTCCGGATATGAAGGTATCAGTTGAGCCAAGCTATACATTTGTGTATTCTGTGCCTGAATTCACAGTCTGTCTTGAACATTTTATTGCAACTGTTCATCTGTCTCCCTCAGCTCCTCGGATCCCTCTGGATAAACGGATCTTCACCACCAGTCACACACCCAGCTGCCTCTTCCAGGAGGTGGATGAAAGGGCTGTGCCGTTGTTAGGTTACCTTCCTCAGGACCTGGTAGGGACTCCTGTGCTTCTCTATCTCCACCCAGAGGACCGACCCATAATGGTGGCCATCCACAAGAAGAGTGAGACCTTTTTTTAATTTTTATTATTTATTATTATTTGTGACTAGCAAGGAACTCGGGTTAGTAGTTAAGCTTAAACCATTTCTTCTGTCTGGTCTCATAGCAAACTTTAGTATGCCATGTGCACAGCCATTAATGCTCCGGAGTGGCAGTAAAATCAATTCCCTACTGCTATTCTTCTGTGGCATCAGACAAGATTTCGTTACCTATTGTAGCACAATATAATAGATATTGTGTATATATAAGGTAAAGTAGGCTCTCAAAATAGGAGGGAAATGTTAGCGCAGGAGTTTTTGGGAAGTGTAAAGGCAGGAGAGAGAACAGTAGGTATAGTGCATTAGTGCCACTCGCCTCCATCCAATCACTTCTTTATCAATGGTTGTTGGTGACCGGAGCAAGGTTACATTGATGCACCTAAATATATGAAAAATAATATTTATACTACTTGCTGCAATAGCCATTATTTGTCTATAAGGGCTATTCACTACATTTTGAAACAGGTCTGTGGTCGGCTTCTGATGTTAGACAATAAGCCCTGGCTCACTTTTGACATTCCAGTGCATTTCAAGGATCAAGACTGATGGAATTGAGGCCAACTATGACAGCCGTCTTGAGTATAACTTTGTACATGGTTCAAATCCATTTCAGAATTGGATTTCAAAACCTGGGCCTGAGCCTGATTGGCCAGATTGGATTTGATTTGAGGTCAGAGATTTGCGACAGTAACTTAAACATGGAGGAACTTTAGAACGATATAGTAGCTCAGTCTGGAACAGATGTGATGTGTTGATGGAAGGTGCATCTATTCAGTTGAAATTATCATTTGAGAAGTAAATGCACAGAAAGCACGCCGCTATAGGGCCAGTGTAAAATAAAACATTTATTAAGTACAGTTCGAGTAAAGGTTCCCATAGATAATTCCATTAATACTTTTAATAGTTCATGTTTTTTTTGTTCTGCCTCATACTTCTCGGGCATGCCAGCACTGTTACTATAGCAACCCTTTTTGTATATGCCAAATGTCTACAGTATGACCAGAAAAATCAGGTTTGGTCTCTTGTAATGTGCAGTGGAACACAGTAATAGTAGCCATCCTGAACTGGACTGTGCTTTTGATCCCTACAATACTCTCTCTGTCCACTAGAGGTCACACATGAAACACTTATTTTCTTGTATGGCTTATACATATTGAAGGAAATTCTTGAATAATACCTAGAGAGAGATTTTGGACCAGTAGATGATTTAAATTTGTTTCACATGTGGGTCAAGTGGTTTGCACGGTTGCCTCACTCCAAACTCCACAAATCCCTGGTTCAATCCTGAGCTTTCGCTCTGCCTGTGTAAAGTTTGCTGAAGAGTTTGCTCATTCTGGTCACTCCAGTTTTCTCACACATTCCAAAGACATGAATTGGGTTAATTGGTCACTCTAAATTGGCCCAGTATGAGTGTGTGGAGTATGTCTGAATAGTATTGATGTAAACTTGCTCCTGTTGTTAACAGCCACTGATGCTGATGTGACATTAAATAAACTAAATGTAAAAAATTTTAAAATTTAAATAATCAAAATGACAGTTTATGTCAAATTTGGAGACAATGTACAGAAAATGGGATATATTTAATCCAAATGAATGCTTAATTCATTTGTTTTTCTCTCTCTCGTTCTCTCCAGTTCTGCAGTTTGCAGGGCAGCCGTTTGATCACTCCCCGCTGCGGATGTGTGCCCGCAATGGAGAGTATCTGACTATTGACACCTCGTGGTCCTCCTTTGTCAATCCATGGAGCAGAAAGGTGGCCTTTATTGTGGGTCGCCACAAAGTCAGAACGTAAGCACACACACCCTCAAATAGCCATGACACCATAAGATCAGTGTTGGATTACTGGGAAAGAAAACCCACTTTTTTTGTGACCACTTGCTGTGTTGTAGCTGTTTAGTAATGTACACTTACTGGCCACTTTGTTGGGTTAAATCACTGGTACCACCTTGGACCCCCTTTTCCTTTCATATTTGCCCTAATTTTTTGTGCCATACATTGAACTTTTATTTATACACTACTCACAAAAATTAAGGGATATTCCATTTTGAAGTATCTCCTAATTTTTTTAATATATATTTAGTTTTTAGTTTTTTGTAACACCAGTTGTCATGCCTGCTACTTGCACATGCTCACAGATATTGGTAACTTCTATCCAAAACACCCACAGCAGCAGCATGCTGATACCTGTACACACCTGCTCAGACCAACACAGACACACTGCAGTTTTACCTTTCCTCATCTCCCTTACTGTTCCATCCTGGCCTCATATTGCCTCTTCTTTGTGTATGCACACACACACACACACACACACACACACACACCGATGCCTTACATCTTTCACACATGGTTATGTAAGCAGTCTTTTCCCCTGTCTTTTGTTCGCCCGTAATGCAAGGCAGACATTATCCTCACTGCCTCAAACAGCCATCACTCACCCTTGAATGCATCCTCAACCTTGAAGGTGTTCCATACAGAGTTTTTGCATAAAAGTCAACCTTATGTCACACAGTTCTGTGATTCAGACTAGTGATGTAACAGTTCCACAAGATTTTACTGCACAGACTTCACCTTAAAGGTTTTCCGTTGTCAGATTACTCACACGTTTGTTTGTTTCATGCTATTCACTGTTTCTAAGACTTCAGACTCTTGCACTTACTGAAAAACTCTTTTGTGGAGGGTGTTGATTGCACTTTTTATTTTATTTATAATTAGATTTTATTATTATTATTTTAGTTTAGCCATGAGGATTTTCCTTTATCAAGTTAACACCAGACTTTGTGTTCCATAAGCTAGTAATATCAAATGTGGTATTTCGAAATTTTTACTTTTCTTAAATGGTAAATCAGTATGTTATAATCAGTGTTAGTATTAAGTAAATTAATATATGGGAAGCACTGTGTTTATTTTGTCAGTGTTGGTATTCTATAGTATCCCAAACATATTATAGCACTAAGTACTATTATGGCATTTGGGATACGTCCAGATCATATAACGTACGGTCATGAACAGTATTTAACCGATCATATTGGGGACATTAAACAACGCATACCTGTATACCATTTTATCATATTTAAACCCCCACTCCCCCACATACAGAAACCTTTTTCCCCAAAAACCTGGCACTAGTTATGTAACCGTTCCACAAGATTTTAGTGCACAGCCTTTACCTTGAAGGTTTTTCATTGTCAAGTTACTCACAAGTTTGCTTCTTTCAGGCTGTTCACTGTTTATCCCTGTACATGATTTACATTACAATGCATTCAGAAAGACTTCAGACCCTTTCATTTTTTTTGGTACCAAACAAAAAAGAATCAGTCTGCACTCAACTGCTTTAAAACATAATCTAAATAAAAGTGTGATATGAATTGTTGCCCCTTTTTAGTAATATCAAATGTGGTAAGTCAGACTTTATATGTGGTATACATGGTGATTTCTGTGTTCTCTTCTTTCTTCCATATGTTTGTCCTCCAGTTCTCCGCTGAATGAGGATGTATTCACCCTGCCACCAGCTCTGGAGGAGAGTTCTTTAACTCCGGATATTGTACAGCTCAGCGAACAGATCCACAGACTTTTGGTTCAGCCCGTACACAGCAGCAGCTCGCAGGGTTACGGCAGCCTAGCCAGTAACGGCTCTCACGAACTGCAGCCCAGCGCAGCCTCTTCATCGGAGAGCAACGGGCCTGCACTGGAGGATCCAGCACAGCACCACAAACCGGTCAGCACACACATTGCTGACAGATGCGATATGATCTTTTCTTATTCATACTTGTTCTTATTCATTTGGTGAATCATTTGTAGTGAATAATGAGAGCTGCACATTATGCACACATCAGTGTTTGAGAACAGTTGTTTCTTGAGGTCTTGAAGGTAGTCCAGACCACCCAGCTGTTGCTCAGAGAGACTCCTGGGATATGAGTGATCCTCATTTGGACTCGTACTGATTAGACTGATCGGTTAATGATGTTTAGCTCTTTATGACTGACTTGTTTTCTGTCTGAGCAGATGACCTTCCAGCAGATCTGTAAGAACGTTCACATGGTAAAGACAAGTGGTCAGCAAGTGTTTATCGAGTCCCGCAACCGCCCCCCTCCCAGAAAGTACACTGCCACAGGTACACCTTTATGTGTTTCATCTATGATTTGTTTTCCTGAACATGTCAAGGTTTTTAGAAACTTTACCACTTATGGTCTTTTTTTTGGTACTAAGTTTTTTTTTTTTCTTTCTTTCTTTGAAAAGATTCCTTGCGAACATTAGGGGTTGCAGGCCCAGATGTGGCCCTGCCCGCTAAGGATCCAGTCCTCTCTCAGCTTGTGAGAAAGGACCCACCAAGTGCATACTCTTACCAGCAAATCAACTGTTTAGATAGCATCATACGGTAAGTCACTACTGGCAAGGAACTACAGCTGTTTCTGCCACAGCGCCACATGCTCCGTTCAGCCTGTACCTTAACTGTGTTTTGTGCATGCAGGTATCTGGAGAGCTGTAACATCCCAAACACAGTAAAGAGGAAGTGTGGCTCGTCATCCTGCACAGCCTCCTCCACTTCCGATGATGATCGGAAACAGGACACTCCCACCAACACTAAAGGTAAACCTTAGGAATTAACATTTCATACTATGATTTATGACTGGATGCATACTATTTTGTTTATAGTGTGGCCCATATGCACAGAAGATGGTTCATTTTGGGGGGTGGAGGGGTTAGGAGTAGGGCTGGACTGCAAGCTCAGTGTTCTTTCACACATTATTTTATGCTTCATATACAGGTATGTGCTGCATAACTTTCCTTCAGAAAGTGGCGCTTCTCATAAACATCTGTGGGTGAATAAGATTATTATTATAAATGTAATTAACCTGCTTAACTTGCAATGTTGTCAGATACATTAGCTGTTGATGACGCACGTAACAGCGCAGCCTCTGGTGCAGAAAGCTTATATAGACAAGTGCAGTGTTAGTGTGAGCAAACTGAATGCACTGTTTGCTTGAATCTGCACTTATAAGCACCGGGATGACAATGAGCTACAGGTCTTACCACTACAAATTACGTGTCCTGGATCTGCACACTACAGCCTGAGAACCATGCATGGGCCTCATGCTTGTATGTCTGGTTTATTTAGCATTAAACTGGTTTTTACTTTTCTTAAATGGTAAATTAGTATGTTATAATCAGTGTTAGTATAAAGTAAATTAATATATGGGAAGCACTGCGGTTATCTTGTCAGTGCTGGTAGACTATAGTATCCCAAACAGAATATAGCACAATAAAGTACAATTATGGCATTTGGGATACGTCCAGATCATATAACGTACGGTCATGAACAGTATCTAACAGATCATATTGTGGAGATTAAGCAACGCATACCTGTATACCATTTTATCATATTTAAACCCCCACTCCTCAAATACAGAGAGTTTGTTTTTCTGGTCTGGATCACTGTTTATTGGGTTTTTTTTTATCCCAATAAACTGGGTATATTTATTATGTCCCCTTGCATCCATCAGATGTTATGGACCGAACAATGTGTAGAGGTTATTAAAATCATGCAAGCTGTTGTTAAATAATTACTGAAATAACATAGAGTACACACATTTTTAAAAACTTGCTCTTATAGATTCAGAATGCTTTGTATTTTTGCCACATTCTGTCTCTGACACTCAATGTGGTGTACCGCATCATGCCAAACTCGGAGCGCTTGACAAATCCCACGCTCATTAATATTAAATGGCCTGCTTGGTGCCCTCACTTGGGTTGAATCTCACTTCACAAGCAGTCGTAGAAGCAGTCTTAATCATGATGCTTTGGGTTTAATTCTAACAGTACTAATCCTATCCTGATTTGAGTGAAAACATGTGGTACATCTCCAGTACTTTTTATTACATTGTTAGTATTATTATCCAAGTTTTTCCACCCCAAAAGTTCTGTAACTATTTTTCCATTCGTCTCAACCCTTTCCAAATTTGAATAATGATCCTGTCTTACTGTTATGCTGCTCAAGGCACATTTGTTTTACATATAGTCCTTTAGCAGCAACCTTATCCCAGAGTGACCTACAATATTACAATTTTATATATTTTTACGGTTATACAATTTTATATAATTTTATAATACAGCTTGGAGGAGGTGGGATTGGAACCCTGGACTTTCTGGTCCGTATTGTACTACTAACAGACCCAATCACCCTGCTGAACTGAGAACCATTCAGCTAATTGCTTCTTTTAAAGAGATGGGGTCTTTTTTTAAGAGAAGGGATGTTGCATGACAGGCTAGCCAGGAGGTTGTGGCTCCATGTCAAGAGGTTTAATTAAAACAAAGGTAATACAGATTGAATACAAAAGTAAAAGCATAGTCAGAGCAAGACTGGGTTCTATACACCAAACCGTATACAAAGTCCAGTGAGCAAATCCTGGCCCCTGAAGACACGTGGTGCTTAAGAGGACTATGCGTGAACTTTTTGTTTACACAAGGGTGTTTCTAGGCTCTTTGTCATACTGGGGGCACACAATTTAGATGAGAACAGCTGTATTGGATTAACTCAACATATAGCTATGAACTATCATTACCTGGTCTGCAGCATGTATGACTCTTTAAATTATTTGTGGATGTCCATTGTTCCAGGAGAAAAACCCTAAAAGCAACTGGCTCTGATTGAAAGCATTAGCCACTCAAGGTTTTGAAAAAATGCTGGGGCATTGTGGGAAATATGGGTGTTGCATATAGAGAATTTGTGTGGTGTGTCTTGTAGTTCCGCTCAAACTGACTTTTGTTTTTGTAATATAGTGGGACACTGCAACATTTAGGGTCTGATAACAGCAGATATTATTTTGAGGATACTGAGGAATATTATTGTGTGTGCACACGTGCTACAGGTCCTTCAGTGGCTCTGGTTAGTGAAAGTTCACCACTGCCAGCCCTGGCATTACACAGTAAGGCAGAGAGTGTAGCATCAATGACATCTCAGTGCAGTTTCAGCAGTACCATTGTGCATGTGGGAGACAAGAAACCGCCGGAGTCGGGTGAGTCAACTGTTCTGTCTGATTTTGTTTTTGTGTCTTGTAGCGATTCACCAAAAATCAGCATTTTGGGCACACTGGGCCAAAAACTTAAGTACAGTCGATTACGGTTAATGGGACCACATCGGGACGTGATGGTTTTGGTCCTAATAACTGGCTGGTCCGATTAAACGAGCATGCCCTATGTTACAAGACGGGACGTGCTATGTAACAT
>JAVSBV010000127.1:6179861-6190185 GCA_033117975.1 Parotocinclus spilosoma | reverse complement strand
ATATTACATACTGTACACGTTCTTTGGTCTGATTAAGCGGAATTTTGGTCCAAATAAGCGAATAACATTACATGTATTTAATTGGATTTGGTCCGAATAAGTGGCTGGTCCCATTAACCGGAATCGACTGTATTTGTTTTTCCAGTGTTTCACATATGGATTAAAACACATTTGCTTCAAAAAGTTTAGAAACTGCTGATGCATTCAAAAATCCTGTGGTATTTCATTTAACTATTATTTTTCTGAGTTTATCTTCTTTCTTTTCTTTCCCATAACTATCTTTAACCTTTTCTACTCTGCTGTTATGCCTTATCTGTGCATCCCACCCTACTATCTGAAAAAAGGAAATTAATTTTGGGCCAGTTTTTTAGCTTTCATGTATATTCACAACTACGTATGGTGATCTTATGTCACTTATACAAATATTTAGTGAATGTCTATCAGTCTGATCCTAATTAAGGATCTTCCTGTATTTGCTACTTGTCGATGATAAATCACTTAAGTTAACAGAAGCCACAGTGACATCGCCACATCACCGAATCTCACGCTCTTTTCTGACTCTTTCTCTTCCTCTGTGCTCCCTTGATCCCTTTTCTTCCTCTTTGCATTGTCCCAGGGGATGTATGCTTCTGCTCATTATTTCCACTTCTCCTCCATCCTCCCTTGTATATACACCACAAATTTGCAGATTAGTTTAGCAACAAATAAAATGACGCTTGCATATAAATGTAACTTGCACTTTACTGAGGCATTTTACCCCAATGAAACTTTTTGAAGGTGAGTGCTTTACATATTAAAGAAACTTATGATAAGACCTTTATGGAAAAACTTGTTTAGGTCAGAATGCATGTTTGTCTACACCCTGTGTGAGAAACTTTACAAATAAAACAATAAATAATTGTAAAGCAAATAGTCCACAAACCTATGAATAGCATTAAACTTGCTAGATATACTTAATGAGGCCAACATCTAGGTTTTTACAAAGTGTTATATGAATTTTAAATGATCTCTTATATCTTTCATACAGGTTAACATTTCTTAAATCATTTTTAAAATCACAGCATCGCTGCCTCACAGCAACAAGGTCCCGGGTTCAATCCCAGGTTTGTGTGGAGTCTGCATGTCCTCCCTGTGTCTGCGTGGGTTCACTCCGAGTACTCCAGTTTCCTCCCACAGTCCAAAGACATGCATGTTGGGTTAATTGGTGTCTCTAAAGTGGCCCCTAGTGTGTGACTGTGTGCATGACTGTGTATGTGCCCTACAATGGATTGGCGTCCCATCAAGGGTTGTTCCTGCCCTTGTGCCCAGAGTTGTCTGGTAGGCACCGGCTGGCCCATGACCTCATGTGGATTAAGCGGAAGATCATAAATGAATGAATGAATGAATGAATAATAAAATTAGATGCATTTGCAGTTTTTAACAGGGACATCCTCGTGCAAAGATTAATAAAAGAAGCTAAAAAAAACAAACTTCTAACCATATAACCTTCCAAAAAGAACCATTAGAATAGTAAAGCAAAGTCACCCGTTATCATAAACAAAATTAATACAATAAAATGGACGTTTTTGTTCATTTGTTCTTCACTTCTCATCCTTGGTAAAGGAATGTCCACTTTAGAGTCACACCACTATGTGTGTTTTATATGCACAATTGTTTCTCTACGTCCAAAAAGGCAGAAAAGCTAAGAGAATTACAGCTGTACCCCTCCAAATTATGAAAGTGGACAAAAAATATCCCTGGTGATTTAACAGATTTCATCAGTGATTTCGATTCATATAGGAAACAGAAGTGCCCTCCGAGCACGTGAAGGCAATAACAGTCTCCCCAGGACTGGCCACGCCGTACTGTCGTTTCCTGACGAATAACATTTTGTAGCTTTATCCTATATATCACCGTGATGTCTTTGTATGTGCCCTACATCAGTTAAGAGAATACGAAAGTAGCGCCCTAAGTAGTAGACTACAATAATAAACGAGTAGCAGTTGAGATTGAACCCGAGAAGCTGCCCTTCCTTCTATATGGCCACGCCCCTTTTCTCCTGGCCCAGCTCCTCCTTGGTTTAGTTCGCTAGTCAGATTGACAGTTGTCTTTGCGCGGCGCTGCTGGTTTAACTTGTTCTGAATTTCCTCCCTGAAGCTGGATTCGACCAATTCTAGCCGTCCAGACCGTCTTTGGCAGGGTGGCCGCTGGAAAGGAAGGCCGGAGGAAATGAGAATTTAACCGTTGTTGAAGGATAACTGAGAGGAAAAAGGGGTTTAGTAGAGAGTTCATGGCTGCTGGAGATGGGGCGCAGCTGCCGGCGACACTAGCGGCCAGCAGGAGCGTGGAGAAAGCGCTGGAGGAGGCGGCGGCCAGTGGAGCGCTCGTCCTGTCCAACCGCAAACTCAAAGAGTTCCCCCGAACCGCCCGGAACTACGACCTGTCGGACATTACACATGCTGGTGAGTGCGCTTCATCCTAACGCCAACTCGGATTAAAAAAAAGTGCGGACATAATAGCGAATGTGATAATTAGCGAAGTTCCTTTGTTTCACCTGCTCTCTAATGATCTCTTTCTTTCTCTCGCTTCTTTGTACAGCGTGCGAGATGAGCTTCTGTAAAAGTGCCAATCAAATACTTGTTTTTTTTCTTTTTCTAATACGAACGGCTTTATAAACGGAATCCGAGAAGTCAGACCCCAAATTGTCCCGATGCTCTTGCAAGTCGCGTTGGTTTGTGTAGGCCTACCGGTAGTTCCTGTTATCTACGGTTAGTCGATACATCGCGATGTTCTACCATTACAATACTTTGAGGGGGTGTTGCAATCATTGCTTTTCTAAATCCTTTAACGAGTGACCGTGCATCTTATAAATAAAAACTAACAGACAACCATGTATGTGATCACCTAGTGAACAGTAGTTTTCATTTGCAATTACGTTATTTAGCAGACGCCCTTATCCAGAGCGACTTACAATTAATACAATCTTAAAAATCCAGACCATTGTGGGAAATTGAAGGCCTTGCTCAGGGACCCAACTGTGGTGGGATTTGACCCTTGGATTTTCTGGTCCACAGTCCATAGTACCTTAACCACTAGGTCATCATAGTCCCAGTAGCCTAGTCCCAGTAACCAGTAGTAGCCTAGTGGTTAAAGGGCTGGACAAAGGTCCAGGGTTCAAAGTCCAGATCTGCAAAGCTGCCACTGTTGGGTCATTCACCAAGATGCTTAAGTCAAGTCAGATTTATGGAGCATTTTTTTACAATGGAGTATTGTCTCAAAGCAGCTTTACAATCTTATATTATCTTAAAAGGCCAATCCCAGATTGAGTAAGCCTAGGGCAACAGTGGAAAAGGAAAAACTCCCTGAAAGTAGAAAGAAGAAACCTTGGGAGGACCAAGACTCAAAAAGGGACCCCTCCTCCATGGGTGGCCTAGATGTTAATTAAGTAAATACGTAAAACACATAAACAAACAAGCTGAGAAATTTTGTAATGCATCTTATCAGGACTTAAGTAAGTAAAAGTTTGCACAGATTGGTCAGTAGGACGTACATGTTTTTGACACTACCATGTTTTAGTAAACCAAGCTCACCCACAAGCAATATACTAATACCCAGGTTTTGGATGTAATGTTTGTCCAAAAACTATTGTCTAGCATATAAGGTATATACTCCTACACTGATCCTATATTTTTTTGAGGAAAACATAGCTTTGATGCTCGTTTTTGAGACAGTACTTTGAAAAAGGCATGAAGGTTGGTTGGGTCAAGAACAAAGATAAGTAGCTACAGTTTGTAGTGTCATCTATTGATTTGTTTTACTGGGTAAATACAATTCAGATGCAGACTTGTGAAGTTCTGCCTTGGAGCAGATCTGTTTAAGTAGAAAAAAAAACAGTGCTTGAGTTGTCAGGAGGTTTTTGGTGTTATTAGTTATTAGCAGGTGGTTATTAGTGATTTTGTAACAATTGTGCCATAAGTATACACTCTGTGCTGCTCAATATGGGGTCCAGAATGAGGTCTGGATGTACAGTATTACTTGGTGCTGAGCAATAAAAAAAGAGAGAGCAAAATTGTGCAGAAATTGTTGTGCTGCCTGTCTGTGTTTTTAGCATGTGAGATGGTTGCAGTCGGAGAAGTGCGAAGTAGCACCCTAAAAAAACAATTCTTGATTTGGGTTTTTTTTTAGGAAAAAAAGGACAGAGCTTACTAAAAGAGGAAGCTTTTTGGTCAGAAAGAACTAGTTTGAATTGAGCCAATGCTTTTTGTATTGCATTAGTATTATTTTTCACTACCAGACCGACCTACTAATACATGTAGTGTTTGCCGACCATAGACTTAACAATAATGCACAGACATGCTCTGTTCAACAGGCATCGCTTTAACTGCAGAGGTTTTAAGAGTTATAATAGGAGATAAAATCTGTCTTATGTGCTATTCACGTGCGACTGTCAGAAAACTAGTATGAGCAAACCCTGGCAGAATAGCAGTCTTTAAAAACAAATGATTGTATTGTACATTGCAATACTGCACTAAATGTTTCCATATTGCGTTTTTAATTAACATTATTGTTTAAAATCAAACAGTGTGTGAGAAATCTTCTGTTAGACACTGGTAATGTCTGGTAAATGTTCATTTTGGGCAATGTTTGGCTGGGCGAGCGTGTTCCATAAACTGCTACAGTAACTCTTCATCTGCATTCTCACTGCAAGGAAATGCTACAGAGTTAATTTTACTCTGCGTACATGACAGCATTGTTGTTTTGGCCAGAGTGAGTGGCAAATGTATTTAATCAGGCATTTCTTTCCGATGCTTGTGGGCCACTTTTATATGCAGTACCGAAGTCCAAATATGTGTCTGATGTCAGGTCAGTCTGAACATTAGGTTTATTGGACATCTCAGACCTCAGCTCATTGGAGCATCTTGATGAGAACAGGCATGAGTACATTTGGCTTTGCACAACCAATGGACTAATAATCAAACTAAGGACTAGGTGATGTTTAGTGGTAAGCCAGCATGCGGTAACCCACTCATCTCGCCAATCCCTACTCATCTTTTTACAGCACTGGCTACATTATATTAGCGTTCTGATTCTCAAACCCTGAAGAAAGTCACTATTGTAGATAGTTAACCGCTGTCCATTTTTGGCACGTCATAGGTGAGTCAGCTTCCAACCCTAAACCTGTTCCTTGTAGCAGATCGGGCCCTGATACGGCTTTCCATGTTATGTTGTCAATTCATCTTATTGTTGGTCATTTGTGTCTTCTGAGTTCTTGGCAAGTTCAGCCATAAAACTACTTTCAGTGTTGTCACATGGTTGCTTCATCACATGCCCAAAGTAACGCAACTTGCAAAATACAATGTGGTTCAGCGGCTTATTTTCTGTTCTGTCCATCTTATCTTGCACAGTGGTCATCCTCTTTGTGTGTAAGATTTGTCAGCTATTTTTCACTTGCTCCAGTTTTCAACGTTTCCATCACCAGTGTTTCTTTAGTGGTTATAATTACTTTCATTTTGTTGCATTAATCAGCATGCTAGCAGCCATCTTATTACAACACACTAGTGAGTGTGTTCAGATGCATTTAATAATCCAATAACTGCAGAAAATCTGATTTTGTTAGTGCTCCGATCAACTAATAGGCTATACATACACTTGTGGAAACTCTGTGTTTTCGTAACTCCTATGTAATAATAATAATAATAATAATTGGATTTTTTACTGTGTAACCAGCCAGCAATCTCACAGAAGGAAGTGACACATGTAAATCATTAAATAATGAAATCCCCCATTTCCTGAATCATACGCTTCATTTGTGTCCCCACAAAATTGTTGGTTGCCGTTATGCTGAGTTTAATTCTGGGGTTGCCAGATCCCACAAGGAAAAAAATAGCCAACCATACAATGAAAAAAAATCCTCCAAAAAGTCACATTTTTTTGATTAAGCGCTTGCGTGCATGTTGCGTGTACTATTTGTCATGAAATTTGCAAGTAAGACTTGAGGTGCAGAGAGAAAACACAAACACCGAACACTGCCTCATCCACGACACGGGTCAGCACCGCTTTCATAAGCAAACATGAGTGGCTGAGCCGTGTTTAAAGCTCTGTATACAAAATAAATTCTGATTTAATGAAAGCACCGCACTGTTCATGTGGGCCTTTGTTTGTGCCGCTGTCCTGTGCTGCACAAGTTCATTAATTTATATAGCGCTCTTTACAATGGGGCATTGTTTTAAACCACCAGCATATTATCTTATAATGCCATTCCCAGATTGAGCAAGCCTAGGGCGACAATACAAAGGAAAAGCTCCCCATAAAGGGGAGGGACCCATCCTCCTTATTTGGCTTAAATGTTTACATTTACATTTATGCCATTTAGCAGACGCCCTTATCCAGAGCGACCTACAACTTGTACAGTCTTACAATTCAAGCAATCGTAGGTTAAGAGATTGCTTAAGGACCCAACTAGGGTAGCTTTGGCGAAGCTGGGATTTGAATCCTGTACCACGAGGTCCAGAGTCCAGTACATTAACCAGTAGGCTACCACAATCCTATTGTAATATTAATGCTAAATTAATAATAAAATACTAAACATACACACACATATAATATTTCTGACTCACTGAGTCACTTTAGGATCTTGAGTCCTCAGCGGTAAAGTCCTTGGAGGCACATCGTCCCCTGTCGTCTCATCGGATATTACTATAACTCTTTTTAAACTCATTGAATTTCCATCCTAGTCAGTTTTCATTCCTCAATTTTGCGATTCCGTCCGTATTTTCCGCATCGTGGAACTCCTACTACAGCTAATCAACGTACAGCTGCTGGGCCAGTAACACTGTGCTGGCTCAGGGCTTTAACTGCATTTAAAGCCCCCCTTTGTTCAGCTTTCGGTGTTCAAATTAAAAGAAAATAATATGGTTGAGTGGTAACAATAAACCAAACAGCACAGAAATCACAGTAACATATTGAGCTTCCTTAAAAGCAAAGGTAAATACTGGATTCTCTTGCATTACTCTTTCCTCGGCATCAAAGTCATGCCATAAAACACCTCTCCTGTTGCCATTTTTTAGTAAACAAACCTTAACTCAAGTCCTGTGATAAGAATACGTGTTGTTTGTGTCTAGTTTCTTTAGTATCGCCGTCCTGGTGTTTGTCTTGGTCTTTTGGTTTACTTAATATCCTTAACCTTGCTCATTTCCCTTCCTGTTGTTGGCAGGCTGTAGAAATCGAGGCCCTGTGTGTCGCAATTCAGGAACCTTCTTGCTACACAGGGCAAACCCCAAAAAGTTTTATGGAGCCATCCAGGGTTTCTGTTTAGCTGTTCTTTTGATAAAAGGTATTAAACGCGGTCTGCTATGCCGCCTTACGTGACACAGCAGCACACTAAAATCTCCTTTTAATTCTGGTGTCTGATATCCAGACACAGGCGCAGTCTTGTCAGCACGGTTAATGACACCGACTCGCTTTGAAATCCGGGAGATAGTTGAAAAGGAGCTTGGTGACTTAGAACTGACACACAGCATGAGACTGAGCACACACACAGCCATCTGCTGCTCTTGCGTAGGCCTGTGCTGACAGAGGAAGTGCTCACATCAGTGCGCACATGTTCTTACCCTTTTAGTACGTTCAAATCTGGTGTACAGCACCGGCGTAATAAAACTAGCTGCTGCAGACATTGTCTCAGTGTTTTATTGATTGTCTCGGGGTTTTAGCACTGCGTTTGTTCTTTTGGATTCCGGGTAAATGTGATCTAACGGAAGCTCTCAGCTGATCTGAATAATGCAGATAATGTAAAAGCCTAATACCGGCTTTCAGGATACAGTATGACTCAGCAGCTTATTGGAACATGCAAGGTCCAGAGACCTTGTCAGCTCTAGGTGGACTGGTTCAGTTAAGTTTCCATGCACTTTGGTAATCAGATAATAGGAAAGCTCCAGGTTTACACGACTTTCCATGGTAATAATTTAATTGCAGCCAGCCGACGTATTAAACAACGAAATTCTTAATTTCCGTAAAGCATATACCATTTTAGAGTCTCGAAACAAAAGTGATTGGTAGATATTTCACGAGTGCTGCGTTTAATTCAAGGATCGCCAGATCCCACAAGTGAAACAAGCAGGCAGGTCTGTGGGAACAATCCCAAAAGAAGGGAAGACTGTTAGAATAAGCATGCGCAGACTGAGAAGACCGATTGAAATCAGAGTAAAGGTATATATGCACTGAGAAATCCAATTACTGATCTAAAGTCCAACTCGCATTATCAGATTTTGCAACCTGGTCAGATTATTGATGCATGTAAACACACTCATTAAAGCATAGACAAGGTCCAACTTGTCGGGTACACTCAGACCCAGAACTGGGAAATGTTTATCTGTGTGGAATCTTTCAGTCCATCTACAGCAACAGTCTAAACATTGCAGCTGAGATTGCACTGTTACTGTGGCAACGCTACCCACGATCAGGATCAGACAGATTAGACATGTTTGGATCAAACCTGCAGCAGTTACACACTTCCAAATCTACCAGCAGTTACGTTTCCAGACATCATTACTTATTTGATAACTTAATTGAACTAATTTAATTAAGTTTTATAAGTAGGTTGAATTTACACACACTCCTTAGGTGGTAAGTAAACAAGGGTGCCCACAAGATATTGAGGCAGATTCACTGAATACTTGGTAAAAGCATTGATCTTGTCTCACAGATGTTAATGTTTTCTAAAAGTTGACAAAAATCGAACCCCTTTTGTCTGTTAGGATATTGCCTGAGTTTTCCTTACCACATATCCTCTGTGCTCTACTTTGCTTTGGTTTATTTTGACCAGGGCTGGCTTGATACCATTTTTTTATGCCCGATACCAATATTGATACTGCAAGCTTGAATATCTGGTGGTACCGATATCAGACCGATACGCTGCTACCACTTAAAATGACTCCACACAGCTGAAATGACCACGCTCCTAGCTAACAGATTTAACTCAAGTTCCAGCTGTTGCTCACGTGACACATCTCTGTTTATGGCGTGCCATCCGAATTGTAGTAAAGCACAAACGTGATAGGAAAGGTATCGGATTAAACCGATGCAGAATATCGGATCAGTACAGCCCTCATTTTGACTGCGAATGGATAAAATCATTATTTGCATGACAAACTGTTCAAGTGACTTGACTTCTGTTACATTGGTCTGTTATTCTGCTGTGGACCCCCCCCCCCCTACATGAACCTGTCCAACCAGGTTAATTATTTTTCATGCCGCTGTCCCGAACGTCATGTTTTATTTGCCCCGGACATTTAAGCAATTTAAATTGTTTTACTCTGGGCTATGTAGGGGTTAATGATTCCACCATAGTTCACCTTTCTGACACATGGCCAGGACAACTGATCCGGGCTGCTGCGGTGATAGCACGTTGCCGTTGGACCACCTTGCTGTCGGAGTTATTCCAGGTGTATATGATGTCATTCACATGGCATCTCGCTCTGTGGGATAATAATCATGTTCAACTTCTGATGTAAACTTGTGGCACTCGTCGGCTTTCAGCTAATCACTAGGTTTCTGTTTAGATTTATATAGGTGATGATTAGACAGGCAGTGTCCGGTGTTTAGTAAACACATTTCCCAACCCCGCCATAACTCTAGGTATGTCTACAATGCCTTTTCTAGGCAAGCATAGAGAAAACGTACAGTTAGAAGTACGAACACAAGCAACCGAAACAAGTTACAACAAGCTAGAACAAACGCAGAATGCTTTCTAATTCAGGAGATGGGCTACTGCAGCAGAAGACCACTACTGTCATCTAAGAACTGAGGCTAGAATTTACCTGTACTCCCCAAAATAGAATGATTAGAGTAATAGAAGTTTGAGAAAAATGTTACCTGGTCTTGGAAAAATATTACCAGAGGAATCTCAATTTCTGCTGCAGCATTTGGATTGTAGAATCAGAATTTGGTCTGACCATCATGAAAGCATGGCTCCAACAACAATTCAGGTTGCTGTAGGTGGTGTAATGGTGTGCGGGATGTTTTTTGGTACACCGTGGGCCCCTTAATACCAACTGAGCATCGTTTAAACACCACAGCCTACCTGGGTATTGTAACTAACTAGGGATGCATTGATAAGTGTCAGGTCTGATACTGTGCTCATGAACTTGTACTGAATAAATGGCACCCGATAGAAGATGCAATGTCAGCAGTTTCGAAATATTTTAGCATATGTGAATGTTTAGCACAGCTAAATGTTAAACTATGGAAGCACATTATGTATACAGTCGAACCCGGTTAATCGGACCACATCGGGACGCGATTGTTTTGGTCCTAATAACCGGCTGGTCCGATTAAACGAACATGCCCT
>JAVSBV010000127.1:6159996-6179761 GCA_033117975.1 Parotocinclus spilosoma | reverse complement strand
CTCTCTCTCTCTCTCTCTCTGTCTCTCTCTGTCTCTCTCTCTGTCTCTCTCTTTCTCTCTCTCTTTCTCTCTCTCTGTCTCTCTCTCTGTCTCTCTCTGTCTCTCTCAGACTGAGCTGTGTTTAGCGTCCGATGTTCTGTGCTCCAAGCTGCGTGCAGTGCAGCGCTGTGTGGAGGCTCTGCTGGCGATAGAAGGACCAGAGGAGTTGAAAGAGGAGATAAAAGCCCTCTCTCCAGCTCTTTCTCCCTTCTCCCTCGTTCCCACCGGCTTCTTGCTGTTCTATTGCTGCGCCATGGGCCTGCTCTACCTGCTGTACTACTATATAACTGCATAAACTCCGTACATGTCTATGTTTACACGATCGTGGGTCAGATTCGTTAACCGGTGTGCACCACGCGTCGATGTTTTCTCAAGGCTTTTTAGCAGTGGGCATCCTCAGCGTTGGCAGCAAATGCAGCAATTTAATTTGAGGCTTCTAATAAAGGACAGAGCAGAATGGACACGCGCCGTCCCAATAGCCAGGAAGTGGCATACGCACACAGGTCCAGCGTTGTACTGTTCCCCTGTAACTGCAGCGCACGTATGCGGGGCCGAATTACTGTCGCGATTAGAGCTGTAGAAATGTTACAACGATCACAGAAACATTATTTAGCATACTTTAAGGTTCCGGGACAGAGACTCCCAGGCCATTTTTCCTCGAGAATCAAAAACACTAAAAGCATGTTATTATAATTAACCCATCAGGGCTAGAAGATCGTAAAGGATAGCACACGGTCAGTTTTAAAAAGGTATTTATTCGTTCCTAGTGTCCACATCCCAAAGGGCTTCAATACCGCTTTGCCTTAGCATACACACACTGTCTTTCAGGAGCAATTTGTATTAATTAAAGAACTAAAGAAGAATGTTTTTTATAAAGGGTTCCGTACTGTTGGCGCAAGTAGCTGTGGTAGGGTTTTTTCGAAGGGCTTTAATGAGCTATATTACTTTCGCTCAGTGCTTGCAAATGTAAGTGCCTCCAATGTTTGACTAAAGCTACTGTTACACTGTCCATGTCCAATCCAGTCCCTCTGAGCCCGTAAGTATTTAGGACGCTGTTTCCATCCACTGAATATCAATATCTGATTAACTTATTCAAATATCGTGGTTCAGGGACTGGAATTCAATGTCTGCTATATATATATTTTTTAATTTTCTCGATTTTAACTGTGACCACCAGGGGGCAGTGGTGTCGCACAACTGCACTCATGTCTTTGTTTTTACGGTACAAAGGTTATGTTCCATACCCTGTTGTAAGTTGTAATGTTCGATGTACGTTTTATTGTTTTATTGTTCGCTTGCTATGTTACATAATTAACTTATTGTTTATTTATTCACACATTCCTGTGTTCGAGCAGCAGTACTGGGTGGAACGAGGTCTTGTAGGGCAAATAATTAATCACAACCCAAATCATCTGGTCATTTGAAAAGTGTCTGATCTGATGCACTTGATTTTGCTGGAGATATAGAGGAACCGAGTCCATTCTCCGCACGCTTTCGTAGCCAAGAAACGCAAAACGTTAGAAGTGGCAGAGTTTAGGACGGTTTGTGTGGCTTTTTTGACATGCAAGACCCGTTTGGTGTCAGTCAGCAAACAGCAAGTTTTGATGAAATATTTAAGCTTCTTCAGATTGATCTCGGTGGAATAACGTTCCATTACAAGTTTCCTAAGCCTCTTTTGCTGGTCTTTAAATGGCCCAGTGATGGAGGTTTGAGTTCCACAAGTACCCATGTTTCCCCACTACTGTGTGCGCCTGTTGCTTTTGTGTTCCCTGCATACTTAATGTGATTTAGCGGCTTTGCAGACAGTTGACTAATGAGCAGACACTCATCTGGAGAGAGTGATAAGGGCGTAAGGGAGAGGACGGAGGGAAAGAGAGGGAGAAGCAGAAGGGTGGTGCTGATAAGATAGAAATATGAGGACAGAGAAGAATTAATGTGTAAAAATGGCTTAATTTTCACTTATCCTGTTTGTTGAAGCCCTCTCACTAGGGGTGTTTCGTTTCTTAAAAAATATTCAAATTAGTTTCCCCAAACAGAAGAATATTCAGAAGCAGATTTTACTGTAAAGCCATTTTTTTTTCTCACATTCCGAGTGTACACTGATTAACTTGGCTGAAGATTTTTTTTTTTTAATGATTTTTTTTTAATTTTTTTTACATTAAGCCTGCTCCGGATCCGAAACAGGGGCACGCGGCACACACCTTTGTGAAAATGTGACGGGAAGAACTAGCTGCGAATGCTGCCCTTTCTGCTTTCACCTACTTTAGCTGCACAATATCATTTTATTTGTTGTTCCTGGAGCGAGATCTGCAATAATGTTTCAACCAAAATGTTTCTGAAGCACGTGGTGAAAGCACCGAGCTCACTGGGGTAGAGTTGAATTTTCATCTGGTGAAAATGAAATGGTTAAGATGCAAGATGATGTATTTTTGTTATATTTATAGCCCTCTGATGTATTCAAGGAGGTTTAAGTTTATATAGGTTGTTCTTTTTTCCTTTATTGAAATTATTAAAAAAAATTAAGCTGAATTGATGCTTGTTTTCTATGCTGCTTGCTGTGTCTTTTGTCTGTTCTGTTTTGTTCTGTTGTGTCTGCAATGTTGTTCTCCACTCATCTTCAGCTCAAGCCAGTAATCCTCCCTCAGGTGTCTTTTGATATGTTTTGAGTCTATAGCCGTTCTGTTTCCTTATTGCAGAGGTAAGTGTTTAATCCATCCTAACTGTCAGAGTGAATGAAATAAGCAGGGTGCATGATTGAGTTTGGATCATGTTGAGGCACGCTAGAACTTCTTTGGTTTCTGATAGAACTTGTTTCCTTCACAGGCTGGACACCTTTGCTTGCTTTAATCAGAACTGCATGGCTATGAAATAACAGTTTGGAAAAATCAGTACAGGAACTTTACCGTTGGAAAGGGAGACTGGTATAGGGTTGTGTGTGTGTATAGTCTGTTACGGTTAGTGATTACGCCTAGTGACATGCACACTATTAAGATGTTCAGTGAGTGTGTTTATGTGCGCCTAATAATCCAATAACTGCAGAAAATCAGATTTTGTTAGTAGTCAGATGCACTTGGGTAAACTAATAATGGGAAGGCTTTGTTTCCATTGCTAATTATTTCACAGAAGGATGTGATATAAACCTCTAACTTTTATTAATTGGAATATAATGAACTATAATAATGAAATTCTTAATTTCCTTGAGCACTGTGTTCATTATCCCCAAAAGTGTTTGGTAACTGTTTCATGGATGCTGTTTCAATCTGTGATTAAAACGAGCCCAAAGTTTATGGAAACAAAATGAAATTAAATTCAATTTGATTTCTATAGCGCTTTTTCCAATAGACATTGCCACAAAGCAGCTTTACACTGATATATAAACAAGTGTTACAAATTGATTCAAATTCCCTATTGAGCAAACCAATGGCGACAGTGGCAAAGAAAAACTCCGAGATTAAGAGGAAGAAACCTTGAGAGGAACCAGACTCAGAAGGGAAACGCATTCTCTTTTGGGTAATAAACATAATTAATGTTTATATAATAAAACATTAACTGTATTAAGTCTATGAAGAGATGGGAGAGGGAGCATGTACAGCATGTCTGATATCTCCCATAGCAGGGTCACCGTTGAAACGAGAACTTCGAAAAAGCGGAAATGAATTACACATGCTCTTTGTTGCCATTAACATATGAAGACCCTTAGTCTCTTAGAATAAGTGGGCCTGGCAACCCTGGTTGAATTCACTGGCCTCTTCTGGCTTTGCTTGCATGCAAGTGCAGATTAAGAAAACCAATGTAAATCAGAGTAAAGATATCGTTTGCATTCACCGAGAAATCTGATTACTGGCTTCAAATCCAGCTTTGCTTATCAGATTGTTTGTAATTTAGTTTTAGCTCAGAGTAAGCTGTTTACATAACAGCAAAAACTAAATATATTAATAATTGTTTGTTAAATGCATATGAATGCACTCAGTGATAGTGGTAGTTATCAGTTTTGTGAAGCACTCCTTTAAACAGCTTTATTTCTTTTATTCATTTTATTAAACTATATATTTTTTAATCTGATAAATCAGCATCCTAGTCTAGTTTATTAACTGTTGGTAAATGCCTGTGTAGAAACACTGCAGGTCAAGAAAAAGAAAACTTTCACGGGCTTCAGAAAATAAAAATCTGCCCATGCTATTACTATTGATACAACGACATTGAGTTACAGTACTGATGGAGTATTTAGTCTGTTTTATGAGGGTTGGGCTGAACATCAGTCATAAAAGCAGCTCTGGTGGTTCTGTGAGAAGACCTAGCTGCTGAAAAGTTCATTCCCCAGTTCCTGGGTTCAAATATTGGACAAAACTTACAATGTGACAGTGTGTTTACGGAACCTCTGTCCAGGTTGTATCCCTGGTATGCACTCAGTGAATTCTGGGTTAGCCTCCAGATTGTTCTCCGTTACCCAATATGTGCTATTTATAAAATGAAAAAGAGTGCCATGTTTCTCAAGCAGCAAAGCACGACTGAAAAAGATTTGCTTTTATTATTTACCGGTTGAGTTTTGACAGTTCTGCACATATCCATGACTGACTGTCCAAAGGAAAACAACTGGTGTCAAGTCATTTATTTACATGAGCCTTTAAAAAAAATCTATTATTATTATTATTATTATTATTTTTACAACAGAGCATTTTCTAAGTGCAGATTTACAACGTAGGGCAACAGCGACAAGGAAAAGAATCCCTGGGAGGACCAGGGACCAGGACCAACACTAAAAGGCACAGTCATACATCATATATGTCCTATCTTCTCCAGTCTAAACCGGGGGGATTTGGAATGTTTAAAGATATTTTTATAGCTCTTTTTACACACACACACATTAAATAAAAATAAGTGTGTGACAAACGTCAACAAATTTAACATAGCAGGTTGTTAGTTTAATTTCTAGTTATTATTGCATGATCGTCAAGTTATTTTTCTATATTATTTTAGTTTAATAGCTTGTACCTGAAAAAATGCAATGTTTTGCATTGTTTACAATTCAGAAATAAAAAAAGGTTTGCCTTTTTTGAATGTACGATAAATAATCGTGAGAAAATCGAATCGTGGACAGAGTGCATCGTTACACCCCGAGCAAGAACTAAACTTTGCCTAATCAATAAGCTTATAGTACTAGTTTAAATACATAGATGCTCAATACAAAATTAAGAGAGAGAACATGGTTAAAGAAAAGGTTAAAGGGTTAAACATAATGAATAAAATATAATAATATATAGGCTAGTAAAATAGAATACAATATTATGGGAAATATAATAAAATAGACTATATATAAGACTATAGAGATTGTGAGTATCAGCATTATTAGTCCAATAAATAGTTAATGTAGCTTCTTGTGGCATGTTTTGTCAACCGGAGGAGGAAAGGTCAGTTTGGTGTCTGTGTGGCATTGATGTCTTTCCTCTGACCTCGCCAATTATTTTGGACAGCTTGTACAGTGTAAAGCAAGTGTCATTTGCAGTGGCACTGCAGTTCAAAAAGAGATGGTGGCTGACACTGTAGGACTGGGAGGACACATGTTTAAGCATCCATGCTCCCGAGTTACAGAAATAGGCGACTACGTTGTATGTTGCATCTTTGGTGGCTTAGTGGTAAGAGTCAGCTACTGGAAATGGCAGTTTGTTTGGGCCTCGTTTCAAATCCCCCAACCTGACGTTTGGTTGGTGAGTTTACAGAACCCTACGATTGTCCCTCCTCTGTGACCCTGATCAGGATAAGTGTGAGTAACAGGATAACAGCTTACCACGTCTGCCACTAATTTAATATCATTTCATGTAGACCACCTGACACCATATGGACAGGTTAAGGGTTCACGTTCCAGCACTTCCAAGCTGCCAGGGTTGTTTTAAGCAAGGTCCTGAAACTCAATTGCTTGGACTGCACAACCCCAAATCAGAAAGATTTGGGACGTTACGAAAAAATACCCCTCCCTTGCTTGGTCGGTAAAATTATCCACGAGCTCCTCGGTTCAGAGCTTTTACAATGACATCACCAATACAACAGCCTTTCTGTTACTTGCACTTACTAATGCAAGAAATATGAAATATGCGTGATAAATTTGGACTTTGATTTAGTCATCTGTTCAGATTAATTAAGCCCTTTAAGCTTGGTTGCTAAATTATTGCCAGAATCTAATTTTCTGCAGTTGTGACGCTCTAGATTTAAATGCACTGTCTCTTAGTTGCAATCATGAAGGTAGCTGAACTACCACAGCCTGCAAGCTATCACAAAAAACTAGCTGAACTAAATCTGGTGTGTTAGACCTGTAGGGAAAAGACACAATTCTGCAGTCCAGGCTCCCTCAGGACTGCAGCTGAGAATCAGGAATACTGAACAAACTCTGTGCATGTTCCTTGTCTGGTTTAATCTGTCTGCATGAATCTGGATTGGCCTTGGTGTTTCCTTATGGGAATATCTTGGATGTTTGTGCATGCTAATTTTCTCCTTTGTCCTTGAAATTCCCACCAGGAATCACTGTGTCCGGCTCAGCTCATTCTGGAGGAAGAAGGACTGAATCGCATCGCTCACACTGTTCAGGCTCTGCTGGAGCTGCCACTAGCCGAACCTCGCCGCTGTTCCCTCCACACACCTGCTCAAACTGCCACCGGGTCATAACACATTATACTTAAATACTGGTCTCTGAGCTGCCTGAAAGTCTTTTCAGTAAATTGATGATGATATGCCTTTCCAGAGTTTTCCTTGCAGGTCCCTGTACAGATGCTTGGATGTATAGTTTAACACAAGTGATTTGTACACAACTGCCAGATGTCAAATAATAAACACGATCAAGCAAACTGATACTATTCTGAAAGCTTCCTTGTGATAAATGCAATCAAAATGGTGCCTCGATAGACTAAACAAGCTTTGTGGTCAAGGAAATCAGGTAATACAGGTATGCGGCGTTTAACATCCGATCAGCGGCCGGTTCACTTTCACGACTGAGGTCTTAAAAATGATGATACATTCAAATAGAAAATGAAAACGTCTTTTTACTATGGACATCGTGGCAGTAAACAGCTGGGTACCTCAACAACAATTGTGTGTTGTGTGTGTGTGTGTTGTAAAAACAAACTGTGTGTGTGTGTGTTGTAAATGCTACTACCAGTCATCTACTCGCTCGTTTGCTCACATTTAGACTAGATAATGCTCTCGGTTGATGTGTTTAGAGCCCTTTTTATGAAAGTTACTCGTGTTTTGAATACAATATCTGTAACAAGCTATAAATGGTGCTTGTAATTGTATGTGCCTGTGCTATTGTAGGTAGTACTTTTGTGTGTGTGTGTGTGTGTGTGTTGTAAATACTACTACCAGTCATCTACTCGCTCGTTAGCTCACATTTAGACTAAATAATGCTCTAACTCGGTTGATGTGTTTAGAGCCCTTTTTGTGCAAGTTACTCGTGTTTCGAATATAAAATCTGTAACAAGCTGTAAATGGTGCTTGTAACTGTACGTGCCTGCCCTATTGTAAGTAGTACTCATTGTTGTTCCCAAACTACCTGCATTTCCTCTTTCACCTATAACACATTCTCACGCGTTGTCTTTGTTTTTGTTTGTAATGTACAAAGCCATTTTTGGCTTCGGTCAAACAAAAGTACCAGGTCCATCGTACCATGCAAAGTGTTACACAAATGCAAAGTGCTTTCCTCTACACAAGGTTGTAACAATACATTACTGTATTTTTATAATGATTGTGACTTTTTATAAATGAAAAAGCCAGTGGCATTAGGGATGCTGTGTAGGTGGCAGCATCCCGCTCGTGGTTTTTTTTGCATTTCATGTCGATTGCTTGCAGTTTTCTTGTGAAAATACTCTATTTTTATAGTGATTATAGTCCTGTTCGGTCAACGTCCTGTTTCCCAGTTGGCACATACATGTAGTTGTACTGTTCGTCTTTTTAGTTATTTATTTTTTTTTTTAAACTTAATTACGTCTATAATCTGAGTGCTATAACCATGCAGAGTTAATTGATTTTCTGCAGGTACTGACTCATAGGAGTGGTTCGTGGCAGGCTGGAGATAAGCACAAAGTCATTAGAGCAGTATGAAAAGAAAATGCAAGCCCATGGAAGCATGATAAAATAATTGGTGCATTTTCTGCTAGTACACAGTGCCAAAGTATGAATAGTTGTATTGTAGTAATAAGTAAATGGTTACACTTTTTCCCCTGTGTTAAAATATGACATACTGTATATGAAACCATATAGCGTATGATTCTGGGGAACATAACATATATAATTCATATCTTCCTCTTCAAAGTATAATCGCTTTAGTTATAGGTTTCATATAATAGTGTGCTATGACAGTAAGATATACAGAGTCCAAACAAAATGCTCTGACCACCCCTTGTTTCTACGCTTGCTGTCCATTATATCTGCTCAGTTTACTACCTAGGAGCACGTTGTAGCCCTGTAATATTAGACTGTTACCATCTGTTTCTCTGCATATGTTGTTAGCCTCCTTTCATCCTGTTCTTCAACTGTCAGGACCCCCACAGATCAGGTACTATTTGGGTGGTGGATCATTCTCAGCACTACACTGACGTGGTGATGGTGTGTTAGTGTGTGCTGTCACAGGGTATGTGTCATTGCTGGACTTTATCTTTTAAGGATCTGAATTATAGGATTTGGCAAAGATTGTTATGTCAAAAAGTATTAAATCACAGAGTCGAATGATTGTGTGTTATATTGATGTAAAAAGATCCACTTTGGAGAAAGGGTGTAATTAATGGAAGCTGAGAGAGTACAGCACACACTTTGTACAATACCAGATCAGAAATGGTTGGGGCAGGTTGGAAAATACAAATCCAATGTAATTCATGTTTTGTTTCATCGACTGCATTCGAATTTTTTTTCTTTCAGATATGCTAAAGTGGAGACAGCAATTTAGGGCTTGTAAAGAGAAACAAAGCAAAGATGGGCTCTCCAGAATCTCAACAGGTGTGAGAAGATTATTGAAATTGTTAAAAAAAAAAAATTCTATTTCAATCTACAGTGCATAACATAATGAAACAGATCATAGTAACAAATTAAATAACGTTACCAGACAAAACAAAAAAATATGGTCGGTTCACACTGTCTGCCATGAAATAAAACTAAAAGTAATATAAGACTTTTTTTTTTTGCATTTTCCATTCTGTCCCAAGTGTATTTAATCATGAAACATTCTCAGTACAGAAACACAGGGTTGAAATGTATGGCCCACATTTTGATATCAAAGGAGCCTTGTTGCTCCAGATATTATATTTTCAGTCCCACATGTGTCCAAAGCTTAGAAATTCCCCTATCATAGATATACCTTTACAAACGAGTGTCTCTCTCAACTGGATGAGTTAAAGCATAGACTTGACATTCTGTGCTTACAATTGAAAGGCTACCTTTTTAATTTTTTTCTGCACGCTCTATTAAGTAAGAATGCTTACCCTTTATCACAGTTCAGCCAGAATATGTATAAGCTGCATAGTAAGTGCTTAATTTAAAATGTCTGTCTATCATATTAATTTGTACCAGGATCCAGCCTAATATATATTGCAAACCAGATCTCATTTACAGTTGGATAATACCTACAGCAGCTAAGGCCAGACTTTTTTTTATTGCTTCTTTCACGGATCCGCCGACGATCATATTTGAAAAATACAAAAAAAAAACATGTAACCATGGTATTTCTTGGATCCACTGCAGCACCAATGGTTGAAATAATAATAAAAAAATATAATAATGATTTTTTAGCTTTTTCCACCCTCCGGTGGAAAGCCAACGGTTTTTCCAGATTTACTTGAATTTAATTGAAGGTTAAATACATTTTATTTTTAAATAAAATTTTATTTTTATTTCTTCCTCCTTCCTTGTATTGATTCTACATCATTCTCGAGAAATGAAAAAGTGCTGAAAAATAAAGATTTTTTTTTTTTTTTTTTTCTTCCTTCAGTAGATTCTTAAGTAGGGACATCCGAGGAACAAGCAATTAAAAAAGACTGGCCTAAAGAAAGTTACTTTGTTAGATAATGAGATTTTAAAATGGTAAGATTTTAACATAAATGAGGTGTATGTGGTATGAATTTTTAAAAATGCTCAGGAAATGCAATACCTTAATTTAATTTTTCAAAATTGCATTCGAATTATTGATGGAAATTCATCAGTTCTAGCAGCTCTAGGACAGCAAATATTGGCAGTTCAATCAAATAGATAGAATTGAATTTTTTATTATAAATATTATGTGTGGAGTTTTGGATGATTTGAGATGAATTTGATGTGATGTTTTTATACCAGCAAACGAGACAGACATAGGAGAGGGAGGCTGACAGCAGTCCAAAAGGAGCAGGTAACATTGATGTTACTGGTGAAAAAGTACATGTAACATTTTTAGCTTTCAGATTTTTTGCCATTTTACAAAGGCTGCCAAAACTCATCGGTAGCGGTCTACAGACAACTTGGCTTGTCGTCCACAGTCCCGGTTTCTCTGAATTTGGCTATGAATAATGTAACAGTGCTGTGAAATTTGTGATCTTTCTGGGTCTGTTGCTATGATAAAACAGCTGGGTTCCCTGGACAACAGAATCGTCAATTACATTTTCAGTTACGTGTGACGAGCAACAAAAGGTTTGAGCTTTTTGTTTTGATAAGTTTTAAGCCACAAGAGAGATTTCAAATCTGACTCTGGCTATTGATTTCTGAGACAATTCTTCTCTTATTTTATTATGCTACATGACCACCTTTCCACTGGAGAAACTTGCCCTTGATTCAATACGGCTGCTTTCAACACGTCTTCCTGACATTGCCTTAAAGATAAGCCCCCTCACCCATTGCTCGCTGGAGTATTCATATATGTCTTTTTCCTGTTTGTTTTTAAAATAAAAGAGTGTCTCAGGTGTTTTGACTCTCCCTGTATTATCCATGTCATTGGGCTATGTGTATAGCCAACAAAATGTTGTCTTTTTATAGATTCATCAAGGTTGAGACCGAAAGCTATCCTGTTACACGATGGCACTATCGACACGGCAGTACCCACTGTAACGGGTGTTAAAACACACAAGGTACAAAAACTACAACTGGAAAAGCTGTGGTGATCTTACATGCTATCCATGCTAAAGAGTTGTGTTACATTAAAAAGAACAGGTGGCTCTCTAAGCATTTCATTTATGCATTCCAGAATAAAAATGTGCATAAACTGCAAATACACTGCTTAGAAAAATTCAGATATATTTTATTATTCATTTTAAAATATCCCTTAATTTTTGTGTGCTTTCTATTTCTATAATACTCAAACTGAAAAAAAATATAAAAGGTAGAGTACAAAAAGGGCTGAACACGGTTTATTAAAATGTGTTTATAGTTGCTTTTTGATTGTTTAATGATGACCCACATTCTTTCGGTTCAGATCCGATTCCAGTGCACAACAGCAAATATGGATACAGATTCCAATACAGGACTTTTTAACTTAAATATTTTTGTTTTTGTCTTGCTTTTTGGCATTTCCAAGCAAAAAAAATTCCACACAAACAATATTTGAGTCAAACCCACCCTAATGCTAATTGCTCACTCAGTCTGAATTTGTTGCCTGATCATGGTAAGATGTGGAATGGATTAAGGATCTGTAAGTGGATTGGACTTTTCCATCCAATATCTGAGTGACTGATATCAATATAGAACCCGATACCAGTATAGGACCAGATCAGTCCCATCTCTAATAAGAATTTAAAGCCCGTACTTTAAATTGAGGTTTGGTTGTTGTGTCCATAAATGTAAATGTTCACTGTAAATGCTTAAATCTGAATGATTAATGACCACAATAATGCATATTACATATTAATGATCCATTTAGTCTGGATTTCATTAGGAATCAAGCTGAATTAGTGACAGGAGCTTAAAGATGACTACTGCGATGATTTAACATCCCATTCGTGTTTAACCATAGGTTGCAGTTTAGTCATGTGTGGAGCTTAGTGGAGTGTGGAGGGGAAAGCACCTTTGAGATCAATACAGTATGTAACATTCTCCTGGCATACCAATGACCCCCCATTGCAAGCGCTCACACAAACAGACCACCAAGATCACCAAATCACTCAAACTATGGTGGCCAAAAATGAATTCTGTTGACAACACAAATAGACGGTGTGACTATGGAGACAGATTTCAATTTGCCCTGGAAACTGACCTGGGTAAGTTATACATGTGTTTAGAATTATGGTAAATAATTAAATGGTAAATCTTAACTAAGGAGCCACTGCAATCTAAGCATGCAACAGATTTTTGGGTAAAAATCCCAAATCAGAAAAAGTTGGGACAGTATGGAAGATGCAAATAAAATAAACTATTATTAGATAAAAAATAATAGAAATAGACTTTTATTCCATAGAGGATATTTAATTCTTTGTCTGGTCAACTTCATGAATGCATCTGAGGCCTGTAACCCATTCCAAAATACGTTGGAACAGGGGTAATATGTGGCAGTAATGTGATTTCAAACAGCTGATGTCATCAGGCTATTTTAATCATTATTTGGTACTAAAGCAGTATCCAGGAAAGGTTGACTCTCATAAAAACAAAGATGGGCAGAGGATATTCAGTATTTCAACGAATGGATGAGAATATTATCTAAATGTTTAAAAATGTTCCTAAGAAGAAAGTTTGGAAGGAATTTGCATATTTCTCCCTCTACGTGCATAATATCATTAAATGAATCAAGCAATCTGGAGGAATTTCAGTCCATGAAGGACTGATCTACCTGCAGTCCTGACCTGTCCCTAATAGAGAATGCAGGGAGAATTCTGAAATGCAAAATGCAACAATGACTATCAAAACGTTTTACTGTTGCACAACCTTGTACAACTGAACACAGTCTTGTATTAACCCATTAAAAACCATGATCCCCCATTTGGGGATCGGGTGCTTTAACTCGCCTACTGATGGTATGGGATGAGATGGGGGCGGACAGAAATAAAGTAAAAAATGTTCAGAATAAAATTGGCAGTTAATGGGTTAAAGACTGTGATTATAGTCATCAGTATTAGCAAACACAGTCTGAAACATTTCTGCCTTTAATTTTTTTTTATTTTTAGATTACTAAATTGTTCAAAAAATATTGCAAAAGCATTTCTTAAGGGAAGAATCTGTAGTGTTTTAGAGACGGCTAACTTTTTGAATATGGGTATATTGATACAATACATCGTGTATAGGCAGTATAGTGCACGTGGGAAATTGTCTAACCCCATCAAATCCTTACCCAATGTCACATTACACCTTGTAAAGTTTTTTTAGCTGTATTTAAACATTATAACCCTCATTAGGATTATTATCTTAAGGGTAACTGAACTGCTCAGGTACAAAAAAATCAGCTTGCATATCACAGGCCAGTCTTACTGGCTCCCAACTAACATCAACCATAGTGGTTTTGATTATTTGAAAATAAATCTGGCTGTTCCTTGAGGAGCTTACTACTAGCAGTGCATGGTAACACAAAAAATTCTCTATAGTTGAAAGGTGCTTTGAAAAGGTATTTGGCACAAAAAAGACTAAAAAAAGATTTCAGAGACTTTAAGATTCCCTCTGAGTACTTCAGAGCATAATTAAGAGATGGAAAGTGTATGCACCACCAGAGTGGGTCAGGATGATATTGATCTGGAAAGCTACAAGATGCCAGTGCCATCCTCCAAAACTGATGGCAACAAGTCTTTATGGCTGGCTTTGTTCAGTCTGTGCATGTGGCAACAATCACAAAGCTGACCTATATGGCAGAGTCCCATTTGTGCTTCTTATGCCACGTGGCCAAATGTTTCATGGTCCAATGAGACCAAGGCTGCTTTTGGACCGCAGTCCAACTGGGAATAGGATACTTTGTCATGGCATTTGTGTCAAGTATACACAAAACCTGTGGTTCTTTCTACATTCCAGTACAAGAACTCTAAACAGCACCCAAAATCAACACAGTGGCTTTCGGATAGAAAGGTGAATGTTCTTGAGTGGCCAAGCCAGAGTCCTGATCTAAATCTGATGGATAAAGGTATAGAGAGCAGAGTGAAATTTGTTTAATATACAGTGTTCCCTCGCCACTTCACGGTTCACCTTTCATGGCCTCGGTGCATCCCGGGTTTTCAAAAAATGGTAATGGAAAAAATATATTGCGGATTTTCGCAGGTTTTTGAGGAACTTTTACATTTGAAAAATCACAAAATGTATAAAAAAAATATAAAAAATATTAATTCTTACAATACAGGAATGTTATAAATCATAAATCATTACTATTTACAGTAAATAGCGCTTGTGTCTACTCAATGTGTAGGATATTTTGGTGCTGTAAGCCCGGTACAGACGAAGCATGTGTGATACGAGAGTGATGTATGGTGTGCGCGAACACTTCAGCGTGTTGCTTGATTATTCAACAGTTAAAAACACTACAATAGTGTATTTACTCAGAGGATGAATACTCACCAAAAACGAGAAGTAAGACTAGAGCATCGGCCGCCTGAGTCGCTACTTGCCGGCATGACAAGTTTTTATCTGCGGTGTTGTGTTCGCTGTTTGTGAAAGTTTTATTATAGACTGAATGAATTCAAGCCCTACGATGTTACCCAAACGCTCTGCAAGTTCTACAGCTAAAATAGTGTATAAATACTTAAAGAAATATAGTGTTTATCGCGGGCTGTTCTGGAACGTAACCCACGCCATAAATGAGGGAACACTGTACTGTATTATACTGCCCTGCTCACAGAATTATCAATATTAGTTATATTAATAGTATAGTATACTATAACACACAGCTAACAAACCCCTTAATTTATGTTAGCAGTATATTTATAAATACTTAAAATTAGGTTTAAGGCCTCTGTGAGAATCTTTATTTGTAATCTTAAATCTCTTCGTTACTCCAATAAGAGCAGAAGCTGAGTAAGAAAGAACTGTGAGAGAGAACATACTGGAAGCATCGCTTCGTGCTTTGTTAGAGACAATGCCATCTGTTTCAAATGTCTGATGACAAGCCAGAAAAACAAGCATATAAACAAACATTTGGAAGCCCACCACACATCGTGCTCAAGTAAATGCACCAGTCGTCAAGAGACTTTCTCTTTTTTTACCTTATAGAGACAAGGTGAAAGTTTTGTGTCAGTTGAATAGAATTTGCACTAGTTTCATGCAAAATAAGAACAGAACTATATCACGATGCACAAAAAGGATTTTTAAAAACAGCCATCACTGCTCCAGAGCAGCTTTCTGTTTGTCTGACACTGATGGCTTTTGTGATAAATCACTGTTGGGCGATGGATTGTGCGTTCTTTTCTTTCCGCCTGCCACATTGCTCTCTCTCTTACTGCTGTCAATCTGTGAATTGAATAGTTCTCAGCCCACTCATTTTGATGGAGCATGGGACTCCGTACGCCAGCGCACAACGCTCTTATTATTTAACCTGACAGCTCGCTTACATGGTTAAAGCTTCTAAATGGCTCCTGGGGAGTTTATGGTTTCCGTTCTGATAAACTGGAACAAAAACACATTCCATGAACAATCATATAAGCTCAATAATAACAATCATAAAAACACCCAAAGTAAGCTAAAGACCAAAGACCAAGACTAAAGATAAATTAATTAATTAATTAAATCTGTACCAAAAACTGTATTTGAATCACATAGTTTGCATGAACAAATACATCATTAGCACTGCTTTCATATTAGGTGATTAATAATCAAATAGAAGGTAAAAACCGATTCTAAGCAGAAGTCCAGGTGACATTGAATTGATACAGCTATTATTTAATAAAGTGGTGATGTACACTTTTGAGGAGATTAAAAAGGTTCCCACTGGCTGATTTGACAGTTTGACTTCTAATATCAGCCCCTCTCTGATAAAAGTGCTGTGGTGTTTATGTTACTGTGGCTGGATTAACATTATATAGACAAGATACAGTCTAAACATAAACATAAAGCCTATGTTCTTCTAAACTGTCTTTCCAATAAATTTGGGACATGGCTATGAGGTCAGCTTCTGATGTTCGACAGTAAGCCCTGGCTCACTTTTTTGGCATTCCAGCACATTGTATGGTGTCTGATGAAGTTGAAGTCCTATCTGCAAGACAGCCAAGTTCTTAATCAATGTTGGCAAACCAGTTCTCTATTGACTTTGTTTAAGGACAACAGACCAGAAAGTTGATGAACTGACTTGATTAAACCGAGAATCACTAAATGTGTGTTACTGAGTTATCCCTACAACATATCCTACAGCCACCGCTTATTATGTTATGACTGTGCTACAAGTGAGTGTTGCTGAAATATCAGAGCTTAGTAACTATGTGGTGTCCAAAACATTCTGTCTATAGTGTTAATAAAGCTATAAAGAACAGAGAAGGAGCAGCATGGTGGTGTAGTGGTTATCGCTCTCACCTCAAAGCTCCAGCGATCGATTGCTGGTTCAATGTTCTCCCTATCTCCCTAAGTGCGTGCGTGTGTGTGTGTGTGTGTGTGTGTGTGTGTGTGTGTGTGTGTGTGTGTGTGTGTGCGCCCTGTGATCAATTGCCACCCTGTTTATTGTTAGTCCCAGGCTTGCTGCCCATGCTGCCGAATAGGCCCCAGCTCTCCTGCATCCACTAATTGGATTAAGTAGGTATAAACATGAATCAATCAATCAGTCAGAGACCCTTAAGAAAAGGAAAAGCATTGGAGCTGGCCAAATCCAAAGCAACAGAGTCCAAGTTGTTTGCAAATCTGTCCAGTACAGTAAATTAGCAGAAACGTGTTTATTCCTTTACGAGATGTCTGATCTAGTTATGATCTATTTGCCACATCACTAAGCTCAATGCATCTTAAACTGGCTTCTTGACTAAGACTATGAATTTACTGTAAATGGCCTCCACACTCACCACATCTCATTCCAATAGAGCACAGTTTAGATGTAAAGAAATTGAAGATTTACATCGTGGCTGTGCAGCTGACAAATCTGCAGCAACAGAGTGATGCTATAGTGTTGGACCAAAATCTCTGAATCCATTCTATTAATGATTAAGGCAGTTCTAAAGGTAAATGTGGGTCCAACCTGGTACTAGCAAGGTGTACCTAATGAAATGACCAGTGCATGTAGTTACCATAAATAAATGTCATGGCATTGGAACAGTTCACATTTGTAATGAAATGTAGGCTGGTATTTGCCCCTAAAATGGACAAAATCAGGGATTTCTTGTAATTCAGGTAGCAGTTCATACCAAGACTCGGTGGGTAGCACCGCGACTTCAAAACAAGAAGGTCCTGGGTTCAATCCCAGGTTGGAGCAGCCATTGTCATTGATGTTTGTGTGTGCAATACTAGTTCTCATATAACATTGAGGGTGTCGCTGAAATGGCCACTTACACCTATAGTGGTGTTAAATAAACAAACATCGCTGAGGCAGATACTAGACTATACACAGTAGTTACATAAACATATTTCTGCAACATCTAACTAAAGAATGGAAAGCCTAATTTTAAGAGACATAAGCCATTGCAATGTATAGGAGTGTGTTGCAAAAGTGTTTTTAAAACAATTCAAATGTTCCTAAAGCAATTGCTCTATCTGCTATCTGTATAGATCTCTATGTTATAAGGAACCCCTTTTAAAAGCAGCGAAAGGACAAAAAATATAACTGCAGTTTCAGTGAGTGGGAGGTGGGGGTTGCAGTATTGTACATTTTCCTTAGAGACAGGAAATGTGTATTTTAGCCTATTGAACATGAAGGTCACATACAGAAACGTGCACATATTTCCCGAGGCAGAGAACTGATGGCTCTGTTACAACCAAGGGAATTCTCTGATGGAGGCTGATGTGTCTCTTTGTAACAGTTCAGGCAATGTGTGATAATCCTCAGCTTTACTGTTAACATGTCGCTACAAAAGTCTTAATTCTTACGTTTTTATTTCACACATGTCCGTATGCCGTCCTATCACCAGTCCAACTGAAAAAGACTCATAATTCAGTGTGGCACTCGACCACCTCGGGCTCAGAAATGCACGTAAATGAAAAGATATCCATTCCTGCGGTGTCTCCATCTTTACAGTAATTGTGAGAAATGAAGAAGATAAACGACAGTAATTCTTAGTACCTCGAATGGTGGCGATCTCTGCATGGCCACTTGCTGCAGGCTGCAAGAGCATATTACTGACCAAATGAAGGGAAATTTTAGCTCGGAGCTTTTCTAAAGGGGTTTCCATAGAAACTGAGGCATAACATAATTTCAACAGCAGAGTGACATGTTCATTCATTAATGTGAGACTCAACATTTCACTTCTCTCAGCCTTTATCTGTTTAAAGATAATGCTCCCCCGCTAAGGTAGATACAATTAAATTAGGGATCCAAATCAGCTTATTTTTGTTAGTTTGGCTGGTTTATCTAATTTTGTTGCCACCTTCATTCCAGTGCTCTATGGATTTACACGATGTTCAGAGCCATTTAAAACAATAAATCTGACAGGTAACAAAAGTCAACTATGCACCGGTCCAATTATACAGACAGTATACAATTATAAAGACAGTACTTTGCTGAGAGTCACAATGGATGCATTGTTTTATATTAGTTAGAGTTGTCATAAGATTTGTAAATGGTAAATTGGAAAAGTATGCATTATTTAACAACCACATTGCATTCTATGAAAAAAGTTGTATATCGAAATGGTTATTGACCGAATACTTTCAGTTACATAGTCTTTGGTACCTTCACAACAACACTGTGAGCAAACAATACACAAATGTGTCCGAAATACTACTGAAAACATGAGTGGAACGCTCCCATCTACACAGCATTTAAAGACTAAACTGTCTTTAGGAAAAACGCAACACCGTGGTTCTTCAGTTACAACCACATTTTAACAATCACACACACTGTAGAACATTTACAGAGCAGCATTCAAATGTATTCCCCTTTTATATAAGCTTCTCACAAAAATTAGGGGATATTTTAAATTTAAATATTTCGTAAGTAAAGTAAGTAAATACCCCCTATTTTTTGTGAGCAGTGTACTTAGTATGGCTGTACTTTTGTGTACTGTGAAATGCTGTCTTTTAAACAATGTCAAATAATGTTACCAAATGCAAATTCTTTGTATGTTCAATTACACTTTAGCCACTAAAGTCTGATTTTTATTCTGATTATACCTCTTAATAAGTAATTGTTATACTACAAATAAACAATAATCCAACAACCCAATTCCATTCAGACCATTAAGTAAAATTTCACTCTACCATGAGTGTCTTGATGGTAGGAGTCTTGATGCTTATTTTAAATTATTCATAATATTCATAAACACACACACAATGGAATACAAACATTAATCAACATACCTTACTGGCTGCAAACAACCAAGAGGCAATGAGTCCACTTAAAGAACACTAAATCACAGATCAATCAATGAAATATCACCTTTTAACTACTTATACTTATATAGGTAAACACAGCATGATGCCACTATTAGGAAATCACAAGCACATGGCACTTCTATGTAGATGAAGCCACATATAAAGGAATCATGCTTGTAGTGTTTAGTGGAGCACACATTTCTCCATTTTTCTATTTGGCAGAAAAAGTTTTGACATAAAAAACTGTATCTGCACAATACAGACTGTAACTTAGTTATATGCAGTGAGACTGTGGTTAAGGAACTGGACTCTGGACCAGAAGGTCCAGGGTTCAAATCATGCCTCTGCCAAGCTGCCACAGTTGGGTCCTTGAGCAAGA
>JAVSBV010000127.1:6148715-6159896 GCA_033117975.1 Parotocinclus spilosoma | reverse complement strand
GTGTAGAATTTTGAGGAAAAAGATTAATTTAATACAATTTGGAATAAGGCTGTAACGTAACAAAATGTGGAAAAAGTTGTTTTGTATGAAGTATGGAAACTCACCATAACCCCAGAGCTGCAGACATTGTTGCTCATGAGTGAGACACATGCCATTATAGCAGTAGGCATGGCCATACTGGCATAAGGAGCCATCCAGGAGGTAAACGTTGGCCGGGCAGTAGGGTGATCCGCCTGTGCAGTATTCGGGAAGATCGCACGTTCCGGCTGCACTACGGCACATCGTGCCTGCCTGCTTGAGCTAAGAGAAGGGCAAAAGCAGGGTCAGATGTACATTTGCATAATCATATTTGTCATATTACACATTTGACTGCAGGCTGCTTTTGACAGGCTAGGATATGCAGGCAATAACAGGAAAATCAAGCAGAGCGCAAGGGCATTAGATTGAAACTGAAGAAAGTGTAACTTCTTTTGTGCTAGGAAAAAAAATGAGGGTGACAGTGGAAGACCTACAGAACACAATGCATCAGCACAGCAAAAGGAAAAGAGAGAGCCGGCGGAAATAAAAAAACCCCAGAAATATAGTGATAACTGTCAGAGACCTTGCAGCCTTCACAGCAAACGCCGTGGGCACACTGTGCATCCTGTTTCAGCGTGCAGTTACTGGCATGGCAGCAGTCGTTGGTACACTCCTGTAAGAGGTGAAAATACACACAGAAGATGTGAGCCCAGTCTGCTTTTGTTCATTGTGTGACCCTGTACCCACACAGCCAGTCACTTAGCACATGTCGAGCTATTCACAGTTAACTCTGAGCTTATCAAGTGCACGCACACACATAAGCGCACTCGCAGCACCTGTGCATATTCTGTGGGTGGTAAACTGAATGGGTTTGATCGCTCTAACCGCATGCGTAGAAAGGAAAGTGGGAAAAAAAACGAACTCTGGATGTCAAACAATGTCTGTTCCTTTCACAACGCTCAGCCTCACACAATATGTCTGCCACTAATTATATAAAACCTGTTTTGTTTGAACGTTAATGTCATTTTCTTTCGTTGTTATACCATTATGTTCATCGCATGCGTACATACATTGTATAAAACTGCCTCAGCGCCGCTGCTTTCTTTTTGCTCACAAATGAGCAGGTGAGAGACTGAGCTCAGCTAATAATTAACACTCTCACAACAATGGAAAGCAGGACCAGTGCCAGCAAATCTGTTTTGAACTTCAGGGTAGAATAAGCATGCTGTGTTAAAAGGTAGCCAGAGGAAAGCCATAATGATGCCCACATTCATTTCCTCACTACAGATCTGCAGCTGGCTTGCTATATGTAAAGGACAAAAATTGTAATACAGACACGGTGGTGTACATCAATCCCAAAAAGAGGTCCAGTGTTAATCCACAATTAGACGTCTACCTACAGCAGATGGTAACCCATTCACCCATATTATGGGCCCTGATAATCTGCCAATTTCAGGTGTTGTAGGAATGAACGGTTTTTCTCTCCCTATTTCTGACACTCATTATCTTGCCTATTTTTTGTAAATGTAGAGCACTGGGCAAAAGTCCTGTACCGTATCGGCTAAGCCACCACAGTCTTTAATTCTGCTCCATTTAAACCTCACTCTCCACTTTGTACCGATCAAGACTCACACATGGCATGACTAGACCTACAGTACTGTGTAAAAGTCTTACGCCAATATTAGATTATATATGCCATTGTGTTAGAAATAGTTTAAAAAAATAGTTTCTTCATTGGAATATAACCATAAAATAGGAAATGTGTATGCAGTGTTAAAAATAAACAAAAAATAATCAGAAAAACTGATTCCATAGACTACGGTGGCAAGTAGTAAATATGACCTTCCCTTAAATTTGAGCAATAGCAGCACATGGTCGTTTCATCTGGATGCCAAGTCGACTCTTCGATAAATCGAATAAGCTTAAATGGTCTCTTTTGAAAGAGAGCAGAAAAGAATTCACTTTTTAGCAAGGAAACAGGATGAAAGGCTAAGATATGTTAAAGCTTGCAAAGATTATAATGGAGATAAGTGGAAAAAGAGTATTATATTAATTATTTATTTTTGCATTGACAGTATGTTCTATATATCCATTATATCACAGCTAAAACAACAAATCTATTGATGGCCTATTTTTTTTTGCACAATACTACACTGTTTATTTCTTAATAACAGAAATTGGAAAATACTCAGACATTATTTGCAGATAAATAAGATTTTGAATCAGACCCTGTTTATTACTTTAATGAAGAATACATTGAATCCTGTTAATCAATAGAAACTTGAATTTAGTTTACATTTATATAAATTCCCATAAAAGTAAAGCATATAACCTACATTTTAGCTTTATAATGTTTCTATGAAGCAATGGGTGCAATAGGGCGAGATTATTATTATTATTATTATTATTATTATTATTATTATTATTATTATCATTGTTATTATTATTATTATTATAATTATTGGCTTGGTTTAGTTTTATTTACATTTAACTTCTAAAATGGCCATAGTGATCAGTTTGACTGTATTTATAATATAATGCTGCATTTGAAATAGCTGAAATAGCATGGCATAAATGCTCAGATATTGCTTTGTAATCTTAATTTATTAACAATGTCAGCTCAACAAATGCTATTATATAATATGTCACGGAATGATAGACATTTGGCCTCAAAATAAAAAAATGGTCAAAATGACCGCCTTTGTGGTTAAAACACTGAGGACGTGGACTGATTCCTTAAAAAACTGTTACTGGCTCCAAAATCAGCAGTGGCATCCTGTCTGTATTAAAGAGGTGTTTGTACAGGTATAACTCACCTCTGGTTCTCCACAGTCACATTCCTCACCCTCCTCCACAAAGCCGTTCCCACATCTCTTCCCCCCAACCAGGTCCTTCATGTTCGGCATGTTAAATAGGCACATCCCGCCTCCTTTCTGAAAGTAGTTGTCTAGGTCCTTTTTGCTACAGCGACTGAAGACCTTGGGGAATGGGTGCCTGTCAGGCATGTGAAATAGAAAGGTTAATACAGGAGACTGGATAAAAAGATTTGTAAACTTGTGTGCTAGGCCATGTTTGGGTTTCAATGTGGAAACAGTGGAGACAGGGCAGGGCAAAACAGTGTGAAGGTTCTTACCCAGTAGCTGCCGCCATCACACAGCCTCCCTGCTCAGCAGTGGCTTCTACACAGCAGCCGTCATGGTCATGGCTCATGCCAAAGTTATGTCCGATCTCATGTGCCATAGTGGCAGCTGCACCAATTGGCAAATCTGAGTGGTCCTGAAAAAAACCATAGAAATAATAGTTAGAAAAGTTATGGCATTAAAAGTAGTACATGTTGTATCTTACAATTACAATATGTCTAGACATATTGGCCTCGCTAATGTGGCCTGGTCTAAGTACTGGATGTGAGAATCAATTTTATAATCAGTCAGAACAAAACAGCCACTTAGGCATTAGACATTTCTACATCAATCATAAGCTATTAGCAGCCACTGGGAATGGGCAGTCGTTATGAAATGAGCAGTCACTTGGACTATGCTGTCAATGGTGATTAGGTTTGGGGAGATTACAACATATCCCCATGCTATTACAAACGGTTAGGCTGTTTAGGATTCTGAGGATGTTAGAAATGGGCTATTTAGGATTCTAAGGCTATGTACCCAGTTTGGGTAACATCCCGTAGTGATGTTTAATATAGAATTGCATTCTATTATTTTTACACAGTAAATAAAGAGGATCTATAATAAGACCTCTGTAAAACTAACCATACAGCATCTTTATATATTTCCTATTAAATTCCACATTGCTGTTGTTTATGTGGGGCTTTCACTCACATTTTATGGCTTTATATCAATTATTTGTCTGCACTGCATAAAATACAAATTGAAGTCCAAGAATGTAATATCGCTGATTTAATTTGAGAGAACACCGAACATGCTCTTGCTGTCATTGTGCCTGTAGCTCTCATTTCTGATGAGCAACTCCATCACAATAACAATATATGTTTGTATATTAGCATAGTCTTTTAACATTACTGTAATGTAAATATGAAGGCATTTTTACACAAATCTACCTGCAACCGATACATAAACGCATAAGAGGTACCATATTCAGATAATATTGTGGTATATGGTATTTAGCATCACTCACTGATCACTTTCCACAAAAAACAGATAAATATTAGCAAGTTTTAATAATAGTTTTAACACGAAATAGCACAGTATGATACTCATGGCATGAATTATGGTTTCGGCCAAACCATTTCAGGGCAAACCAAACAATACTATATTGTGAGAGGGTTTGAGGTGTGCATTATTGGAATGATAGTCAATATAATATCCATTCAGATCATTTCACAGGTGATTAAAGAAGATGTGAAGGCATGGATGAGTTTGGTATAATTAATGTATTCACAATAGCATTTCTGAGACATGGACAGTAATAAAGTACACATCTTTTGAAATCTTGCTTAAAAAATACATCATGCACTAATTTCAAAGAGACATTCGAATTTGGAACTGAAACAGCTTACTTCTCCAGTACCACTCATGTTGGGTTAGTAGTGTGCTCATAAAGCATTTTTTTATAACATGGTTGTAACTCAATCATCAGAACATTATGCTGAAGGAAGGGGAAAGAAAATCCTCACCAACACCTAATTTAAACACGGAAATAAATGAACATCAGACGAACGCAAGTTTATCTTGTGACTAATCTATTTGGAGCCATCTAGCGAACATTATGTGTCAATAACTTGTCTGAAGACTGCTGTCTGACTGCTCTAGAAATCCTTTAAGTAGTGTGGATTGGCTGGTGTGGTGATCAGCTGTTTACAGGCCCAATATCTGGAGTTAAAATACAGATTTTTATTTCCATTTATAATTTGTTAGCTATAAAGTGAACAGATGTTTGTTAGGGTTCACAGTAGTGAACGAACGTAGGACCAAAGTGCAGGTAGCTGGACTTATTTGGGTGAGTTGGTCATTAAAATGGGACACACCTGTAAGGGATTTACTAAACAAGAAATACAGGGAAAGCCAAACGCAGGCACCATTTTATTTCAGAAACAAAAAAAATGGCATTTCTAAATACCCCAGCAAGTAATGGGGAGGGGCCTGTCTTTTACACTATGTCTGGAACGGCCACCGTATTGGATCAAGAGCAAGTTTATCCAATGGGAAGGTGGGAAGTTATCAAAACAGAAATTTCAAAAGTGTTTATGTTTACTGAAGGTAAGTGAGGATTTAATTGGTGATTCTGATATCTGGGGAATGCAGCTGCAGTATCATAGCTGCAGACTTCAACAACCGACGCCCTGAAAGACCAAAGACTCAAAGGCAAAAAACTGTGGGTGACAAGCCACGTAGTGATCGCCCGAAGACCGCTACCCACGAAGAAACCTCAACAATGGTTTTGCCAGATTTTGTATAAAAGTCCTCGACGCAGTACCCAACATTTCCTGTGCCTTTTAACTCACCCTGTAGATGAATATCTTGGCTTTGTATCACTCAGAAGATTCACATAATATTAAAGCAGCTCACTAGAACTGCCTTTATCTCTCTGTGACTATCTCTGGTTTCTCTGTGGGTAGATGTCATCTGATAAGTCATTGATGAGCACACAGAATTGATTTTATGGATAACAGCAGTAACAGAACCAATCCAGTATGGCTTTAGAAAAACAAGGATTAAATGTAGCATGCAATGACACTATCTATCCGCTTTCTTCATGAGCCTTGCACGCCTCCATGCGCTGTTGGGAATGAAATATTACGTTTGCAATACCATATGTGGAGCATTGCAAGAACCTTTAAACACATATACTGAATGAGTTCTGCTAATAAAACTGCTCTTGATTAAATGAACATTTGAAATTTATTCACATACATATACAGTACTGTGCCATTACAGTATTGCTGTGCATTAGAGGGAACGAAAAGAAAGGCTACATTTGCATGTGGTTTGAATACTGTCCACAGCACCGCATTATATGAATCTGTGAGATATGAATCTGTTTATTGTTTTAAATAAATGTTGTATGCATTAGTATTCCTCACAGCACATCCCCGCCAGTAACAAGCAAATAAAGCCTTTTAGAAGCTAATCAGAGGCACTGATCTCTTAATCAGAACCACTTGTACATCAGACCCTCCCACACTCACGCGCACGAACATAAACACACATATAATGATGAGAAGTGTACAACATTCCGATATAAAAGATGTGGACTTGTTTTCTTACCACGTTGATTCCACCAGAGTTTTCATGACTGCACATTCCTTCGAGCGGTGCCATTCCAATAGTGGTGCCCTTGAATATCACCCCACTGGTAGTGAGAAAAAAAACAACACATCAAAACATAGTAGTGCTGTGATTTTTCATTTCTGTGTGGAGAAGAACTGCTGAATCATATGATGCTATTATTGCGAGTGCACAACGAGAAAGCCGCTATTGATGTCTGTTAAAGCAAGGGCATGTATAGTGATTGCATGAGTGTAGTGTTTGTATGAGCGAGTTTAAAGTTCTAAGAGTTGCCTTGATTACTATTTAACAATTACATTTTTGTTATTATTATGAAAAGCATAGACTCATAGACAATTTATGGGCGCCTCCTTGTTTCTACGCTCATTGTCCATCGTATCAGTGCTATTTACCATTTCGAATTATTTTGTAGTTCCACAATTACACACTGTAGTCCATCTTTTTCTCACAACTTTGTTTAGTAAAATTCCTTTTACTCATTTCTTTAATGGTCAGGACCATAACAGAGCAGGTACTATTTACGAGACTGTGGTGGCCTAGTGGCTAAGACACTGGACTATGGATCAGAAGGGTTCAAATCTCACCTCTGTCACAGTTGGGGCCCTGAACAAGGCCCTTAATTCATAGTTGCTTGGAATATAAGACTGTATTAACTGTATAGACTGTCGTACTGGATAAGGGCATCTGCCAAATGACATCAATGTAAACATACTATTTGGGTGGTGGATCATTCTCAGTACTGCAATGACACTTTTGTGTGTGTGTGTGTGTGTGTGTATGTGTTGTAGTGTTTAACACTGTTCAATTATTCTGCACTCTGTCATACATGTCTTTCATATTGCTCTGCTTTGTAGACATTTATGTTAGTCATCCTCTAATCCTTCACCAGTGTTTACTGATGCTGCCAACAGGAGCTTTGTAGTTGTACATTTTTGGTTGGTGGACTGTTTTCAGTCAAGCAGTTACACTGATGTGTATCTGCATCAGCAGCATTGCTGTGTCTGATCCACTCGTAACAGCACAATACACACTAAGAACAAAAACACCACCACATCAGTGTGACTGCAGCGCTGAGAATAACGCACCACCCTAATAGTATCTGATCTGTGGTGGTCCTGACAATTAGAGAACAGAGTAAAGGGTCTAATAAAGAATGTAGAGAACCAGATGGATTATGATCTGTACCTGCAGAACTACAAAGTGCTCCTGCATAGCAAGTGGAACTGATAAAATGGACAATGAGTGGAAACGAGAAGGTGTACCTAATATATAGACCAGCGAGTGTACATTTATTTAAATATCAGAACACAGAGTTGAATTTATAATTGAATTTCTGATTGTTATAGACCGGCAAAATAAACATTCTGCAAAATGTATTTCCCAACTTTTGATCTCACACAAATAAGCTCAAGCCCAAGTCCTTTTTGTCAGTGTAACATGAGTAAAAAGTGGAAAAAACTAAGTAGATACTTCTCTGCATTTAAAAGTTAACGGAACTATACCTAATTATGAAAAGTGTTTTAAATTGCACTAAAGGCTCTACCCTGAGCCATTGTTCCAGATGCTGGTTGCGAGAACGTGTTTAATGAATGAAAGTGAATGGTGCACTGTGATGTTATGTTCAATAAACCATATAAGATATTCATCTGTTAGAGCAGTACAGAACAATTGAAATTATACAAAAGAATCTTCTGCTTCTGCTCTAAACTGCCTTAAATTGGTTATGGTCAATTTCCTAATTCTTTTCTGGAGGAGACAATGAATGAAGGACCACCAAACCCACCTAATCACTCAAATTACAATTGAAAGATAATACACCTGCTCTCGAAAATTAGGGGATGTTTCAAAATGAATATGAAGCAATTAAAAAAAGCAGTTGATTTTACTTGATTAAACAAGAAAAGGAAAAGCAAATGAAAAGTCAAAGGAAGTTGTTGGATTATGCAAATGAGATGCAAACTCAATTATGGTGATTGGGTAGCAAATGATATATTCATGGTGGTGAACAGAAGCATGTTAAAATGGATGAGAGTGCCCCCACATTGACTGTTTAGTAGGGTGTATGGTCACCCAAAACAGCCAAAACACACTGACAGTGATGGGGTATGGACAGGATCAGATTGTCCAGCAGTTCTTGTGGGATCCACTTTATATTCATTTTGAAATATAACCTCATTTTAATAATGCATTATTAATAGGTTAACAATGCATTGATACAATAATACTTTAACACAGATAATTGTTTTGTCTTGTTTCCACCGCTTAACACTGTGAAAGACCTGAATATCTGGACACTTTATTACATGATAACAGGATGCCATTTACATTAAAAGGGTAAAGTTACAATGAAAGGTTGTGATACAGCAAAACAGACAAGACAATAAAAATAATGTTATTAAAAAACTGAAAATTGATAAATGCCGTCTTTATCAACTCATATTCAATTTAATTTAAATTTATTTGTTTGTTTGTATGTAGCGCTTTTTACAATGGTGCATTGTTTCAAAGCGTCTTTACAATATTATATTATCTTATGTGGCATTATCTTGTACTCATATGGCAAAAAAATGGAAATAAAAAGGGGAATGAATATGGAAGCAAAGAAAATATTCAAGTAATTGATATTAATGTGAAAAAGAATTGTGATTAACACAGTTAATTGAGCTCACTTCAATCATCTAACAGCTCTAGTACTTGCAGTTGGCCTTGATTAATGCAAATTTCTATCAGCCAATCACATGTCAGCAACTTGTGCGTGTTAAGGTATGCAGACGTGGTGATGAAGACCTGCTCAAACAAAAAGTATCAGAATGGGGAAGAAAAGTTTTTGGAAACTTTGAACATGAATTTGAACATGGCACGATTGTTGTTGCTAGACTGCCTGGTCAGAAACCGGAGTCTTTCAGAAACTGATCTTCTGAGATTTTCACATTTCATGTTCCCAGCACCTTGTTAAATCTATCCCATGAATACTTGAGGCAGGTCTTAAAGCAAAATGGGGTCACAAGTTAAAAGTGGCTGGTGAGTGTAAAGTGGTTGGCGAGCATAACAATAAATGGTGCAGTATTTCTGACGGTGTTAAGGTGTCAGATCTGGAAAATCTAAAACACAGAGGTCTCCATTCTGTGTGTGTACATTATGACCTGGATGAGCATATAAGAACTCCTACAAAAAGATACACTATATGTACAAAAGTTTTAAACACCCTAAAATGGGTAATAGTATGGAGTTTGCTACCCACCTATGCTGCTACAACAGCCCCTTCTGAAAAGGCTTTCCACTACTTTGGAACATAACTGTGACTTGTGTTGTCATGTTGGACAAGGGATTTGGCATTCACCATGTTCAAGGTGTCTGATGCAGTTGAGGTCAAGGTTCCGTGCACGATAGCCAGGTTTTCAATCAATGCTGGCAAACCAGTTCTTTGTTGACTTTGCTTGAAGTGGAATCCTTGAAATATGTCATATTAAGAGTCACTTTATCAGGGCTATCAGTACAATCCGTAATACTTTTCACTGTTTCTTTATGGAAAATCCAGAAATATCTCCTATGTAGCAGCACGGTGGCTCGGTGGGTAGCACCGCTGCCTCACAGCAAGAAGGTCCCAGGTTCAACCCTAGGATATAGCGGCCTGGGTCCTTTCTGTGTGGAGTCTGTGTGTCCTCTCTGTGTCTGCATGGGTTTCCTCCGGGTACTCAGGTTTCCTCCCACAGTCCAAAGACCTACTAGTGTGGCCCCTAGTGTGTGACTGTGTGCCCTACGATGGCTTGCCACCCCGTCTAGGGTTGTTCCTGCCCTTGCACCTAGAGTTGCCGCGTTGGAACCAGCTGGCCCCGCGACCCCGTGTGGTTTAAGCGGAAGATAATGGATGGTCTCCTTTGTATCATGAATATATTATTACAACATTATAATGTATACAATGGTATTATAAGTGGTGCTGAAATAGAAGGGTTTAAGATAATTAGAAGCGGTGTCCAAAAACTTTTGTCTATATACACTGCTCGCAAAAATGAGGGCATATTGCATTATGGGATATTTCATTTTGGAGTATCCCCTAATTTTTGTGAGCAGTATATTATATTAAAATGAAGTGCCGTTCCTAAGTAATATCAGATGATGAATAAATTATTTGCCATGCCCTCAAAGTAAAAGGACAAATTATAGGGAAGTATTTGTTATTTCTAACAGATTATTTTATTGCTTTACTCCAGTTGACACAGCCATATGTAACGTGTTACAAAAGCAATAAGCTCAGTTAAATAAGAGGGAGAATCTGATGCAAGGATCTGCAAGTATGCTTGTATACAAAGTTGAACAATCCGTGAGAACAAAACGTCTAATTTTAACTTGAGTTTCTGACATATGCCTTTCATAAATGCTCCAGCATATGTAGACGATGCAATGCTTATGTTTCTTGTTAACAAGAGCCAAAGTAGCTGTCACACACATTTATTGAATTAAATTAAATTAAAGTCTATTACATAAAGCTGAGCTGGTTATCTATAGTATGGTCACTGTGTTTAACATGTTCTGTACAATTAACTTTTATTAAGGTGTTTTGCACAGTAGGTTAAAGCCATGTGTCTCCACATTTTAAATAACAGTGGTAAATAGTGGATTTGTGTCCCAATACGTTTGGTGACAGATGTGTACTTGTGTTAGTATATATGTATGTAAAATGTAATTGGTATTACATAATTAATTATATTGTGTATTCACAGTTTGGGCTGTATTAATAAACGAAAATCCGCTAAGTATAGACGCTATATTTATTTAAGTATTTGTGCACTATTTTAGCTGTAGAACTTGCAGGACGTTTGGGTGGTATCGTAGGGCTTGAATGAATTCAGTCTATAATGAAACTTTCACAAACAGCGAACACAAAACCGCAGATAAAAACTTG
>JAVSBV010000127.1:6122491-6137644 GCA_033117975.1 Parotocinclus spilosoma | reverse complement strand
ACTTAAATATATATATATATATAAACATATATAGATACATACTTATAAATATATAAATATATACATATATAAACATACATAGATACATGCTTATAGATATATACTTTTAGATATATACCTCTATATACATACTTATAGATATATATTTATAATATACATACTTATGGATACTAATATAATATATATTAAATAGGCACTTTGTAGTTCTACAATTACAGGCTGTAGTCCATCTGTTCCTCTACACACTTTGGTACCCCAGCAGCACTGCCGTGTCTGCACCAATTATATCAGCACAGAACACTCATCACCACTTTCCAGAATGATCCACCATCCTAAAAGTACCTGATCCTGTGCTGGTCCTGTAGGGGTCCAGTCCATTAGAGAACAGAGCAAAGGGAACAAACAAAGTGTGTAGAAAAACAAATGGACAACAATCAGTAATTGTAGAACTAAAAAACGTTTCTACCTGGTAAGTGGAACTGAACAAATGTGAACTAATAGTGTAATGACGTTTTTGCATGTCTACAATAATAAAAGGGAAGGGCAACCGCTAGTCCTGCTCAATTTGCACAGAACCTGCTGCTAACAGAACAGAGTATACGTTATACAGTCAAGGTCACGTTCAAAACGAAACAGCAAAGACCGGATTTAGCAAATTTGCATGAGCTCAAAATAAAGGAGATGTGTCCCCAATAAAGGGGGTGTGTGTGGGTTTCTCATTGTATTCTGCTTTCCTCTCACATTTTAAAAGCATTAGATATAAATAGCAATATCGCAGGGGGTTTGTCTGTTCTGAGGTGCTCTGGGTTTGTCAAAATTCACGTTTAATACATGTTAAATAACTTCTATATAACACACTCACTAGAAAAAGCAAAAAGTATTAAAACTAAACATTTAACTGTCTTAAAAAGAGAACAGGAGCCGAAAAAAATATAAATGGAGGCCAAGAGAAAAGGATTGCAAGGCCAATAGGGATTTGCAATTAATAACTTTATTATTTTTGTGTGAGTGTGTGTGTGTGTGTGTGTGTGTGTGTGTGTGTGTGTGTGTTACGGGTGAGACACCGCTTTTCTCAGATACTCATAAAGGGGGGATCAAGGAAAAAAGTATGGGAACCAGTGCCTTATATCACTGTGAAACAGGTACCAGTCTAGCACAGTCAGACTGGGATTCTTTAGAGATGCCAGTTGACCTAACACATGGCTTTGGGATTTGGGAGAAAACCCAGACAAACACAGGGAGAACATGCAAACTTGCCAGGTCTTCTGGAGCTGGGAGACGACACAGTGCATCTCCGTTTTGCTTTTCATTTCTATGAACCATAAACGTTTCCGTCCAACCCAAACTCAAAGTCACTCACGCTTTCTTGGTCCCGTAGCTCCTGTAGTCGATGGCGGCCGAGATGGCGACCACAACGGCTGGGAAAAGGTAGCCGGCTGCATAGTAGTACCTCCGGCGTGAGAACTCGCTCTCGAAGACCTCGACTAGCATAATGTAAAGCTGCACGCCCTCCAGGCACATCCAGGCGAAGGCAGCCAGGAAAAAGAAGTGCAGAATACCGGCTATGACCGAACACACGATCTGGAGGATTATAAACAGAGAGACTGTTATACAGAAAAGAAAAAAAAAAACGAAACGAAATCCCAGTGTTTACAGAAGCGAGTGCAGGCTTTTGCCATGGAAACGTATATGTACATCATAACAGCAATCCATCCAGTGGGGTTTCTGTTTGGAGTCGTGTCAGAGTGATTGGAAAGCCGTGATTTTGATTAAAAACACAGATTACGTACTCGGACCGCGACGGTTCAAGCTCAACTCTCATGAATGCTGAAAAATGTTCAATGTGACTTATAAACTTCGTACATATGAGCATCACGGTCATGTAGCCCCCAATTTCCGATTGGGATAAGTACCGATAAATCCATTGTAAGATTAATCCAGCAGTTTAATATGCAGGGACTCCCTGTTATAAAGCGGCACGACTTATAATATTACGACTCTACGACCGGAATCCGATGATACACATAAACCAGTACGCGACGAGCACATGGTGGCATGATAATTGTTTTTGTTTTCCACTGTTTAATAAATCGCATAAGATATTCAATACTTTAGAATAAACATTAGTTTTATATAATTCATTTTGCTCAGCTGTAGATTTAAACGGTTTAATCATGTCTCGGGTACGCTATGCACTAGATAATCTCCTGTGCTCAGTTTGGAACGCTGCAGCACTCGACGTAGAGAGTCACGATTTGCATCATATACATGTCTCGATGTAATCAGACGCATTCTCTTTATGCACATCCAATAATGTCATCGCGTGTCATATAAAGCATATCTTCCTTCATATCTTTTTCTATATTGGATCATAATGGAAACTGGTGGGATTTGGGGTAATTAAAAATATGTGTAGAAAGCTGTTTATGTACTTTAAAATGATTTGTATCCATATGTTTGTATCATTTAAATTTAGTTGCATTGCTTAAAAATATATATACAAATATTTGTATAAGGATAGTGGTATAGTTTAAAGATATTTTCATGGTTTAAAGATATTTGCATAATTAAAAAATATTTTTACGAATATATATTTTATAGTTGAAAGATGTTTGTGTTATTTAATTAAACATACTTGTATGATATTTGTATAGTTTAAAAGGTATTTGTATTACTTTTATATATTTTTAATCTATTTTTATAGTTTAAAGATATTTTTATAAAGATGTTGGTATAGTTTAAAGATATTTGTATTGTTTAATTAAAATATTTGTATGATATTTGTATAGTTCAAAGATGTGTGCATGGTTACAAGATATTTGTATTACTTAAAACATTTGTACAAAGATAGTTGTTGAGTTTAAATATATTTTTATACAGATATTTGTATAGTTGAAAGATATGCTTATATAGATATTTGTACAGTTTAAAGATATTTGTATAGTGCTTTTCGATTACAGTTTCGTTCAAATTGGGCATAATAACAGGGTCTCAATTTTAATTTAAGATAGAACATAGTTATTTTTATTTATAGAAATTAAATTCCTCAAATTGCACTTGACTAAAGTTTTCTAGTATGCCTTTTAAAAAGAAGAAATGCCTTTAATTGAATCAATAATGGTGAGAAAGGCTAATTGTGAACTGAATCGACTGGTGAGCAGAGAGTATCGTTACACCCCTAGTGTAGCGTATCTAAAACACTTACATTGTACTAGATTTGGTAAATAGTAAAAGTAAGTAATAGAAAGTGTATTTTATATAAAAGCATTGGACATATCATCTCAATGTATTTAAACTGTAAAACAAAAAGTGTCTGCTCAGCGTGTATTTATGCGTATTAATGTCTGATCCTTTCACATTACGACTCTTACCGGGGGTTCGGTCATGTTGATGCCCACGAGGAAGAAGAGCTCTGCGATGAACAGGTTGATGCACAGGTTCTTGAGGATGGTGTTACGATCGCTCTGCAGGCCACGGAAGAAGCAGAAGGTGAAGATGCTTATGGACAGGCACACCAGGGATATGGCCATGCCCATACGGGTGATGACACCCAGGAGCAGGTCGTGAACGTTCGGGTCGCCCTGCAACACCGAGAGGGCAAACGTTAAGGACGACCTACACACAGCTCACACACATGCAATGGAGAGTCCTCAAGCAATCCCTTCACATTTTGGAAAGTTATACCAGAACATGTCCTTTTTATCAGTTCCAGTTACCACATAGAAGCACTTTGTAGCTCTACAATTACACCCTGTAGTCCATCTACATACCTTGTTTATCCCATTTATTCTGTTCTCTAAGGGTCAGGACCCCTACAGGACCAGCATGGGTCAGTCACTGTGGGTCAGGGTGGTGGACCATGCTCATTCTCATATTGTGGTTTAAAAACTCTGCTGTAAAATATTGGGTCTCAGTATAATAACAGGGTCTCAATTCCAGTTCAAGAAAGCACTTCATTATTTTTATTTCTAGTTATGAATTTCTTTAAATTGCAGGAGACTTACGTTTTTTGGTATGTCTTTTTATTAACTGTAAAATCAATTGCGGTGACAAAAGCAAACTATGAACTAAATCGAATGGTGAGCAACGCTACACCCCTAGTGGGGCGTACCTTAAACACGCTTCAACACTTTTAACACATTTAACATTCATTTTTGCAAAGTTAATAATAAATAGTGTATTTTGTATTAAAGCACTAGACATCGTCTCATTCATCAAAAAACGTATTGAAATTGATAACCAAAAGTCCAAAGTGTTTCAAAACTCTGTGCCCTAGTAAAACAATTTAACTTAATGAACTCTTGGCCATAACAAACCAATTAAGCTGGCCAGTTTAGGCTTATTCGATGTTTGTTTGCTTATTTGGCTTCTGTACACGCAAGGCAATGTCAATTAAGAGACACCAATTAACCTCGCATGTCTTTTGGACTTTGGAAGGAAACCAGAGTACCCAGAGTAAACTCCACAGACACGGGAAGGACATGCAAAAAGAATGACAGAAAGGACCCAGGTCGCTCCACACTGGGATTGAACCTGGGACCTTCTTGCTGTGAGGCAGCGGTGCTACCCACCGAGCCACCGTGCTGCCCTGGCTAACTGTATGAAGAGTACTGGTTGAGTGTCATTTCGTTTATTTGAACTGTAGTCACTACTTTACACTACTAAGACACTTTTGGTGTTTTTGCAGGACATTATTCCTAGAGATCGCAGGACCTGTACCGAATTTCTTCCATCTTCTGACTGCTTTGCTTAGTGTGGATTTTTAGATGTTTGTTTATTTGGCTTCTTTAACGTCGCTATCGGCATCAGTGGCCATGTAAGCGACACACACAAGGTTATATCCGTACACAAGTTCATCTCAACACCAGTCACATATATATACACAAGTCAATGCCAATTTGGAGTAATCAATTAACCTAACACGCATGTCTTTGGACTGTGGGAGGAAACCGGAGTACCCGGAGTAAACCCACGCAGACACGGGAAGGACATGCAGACTCCACACAGAAAGGACCCAGGTCTCTCTACCCTGGGATTGAACCCGGGACCTTCTCATTGTGAGGCAGCGGTGCTACCCACCGAGCCACCGTGCTGCCCATCTACCACTGGTAAAATGGTAATGGTGGGCTTAGACTTTTGCATGGTACTGTACATCAAAAATACTAATAATACAATGTAAGTACTATGTAAGATTAATAGAAAAGGAATGATTTTAAACAGACAATGGACAACCTCATGAAAATGGCCTGACAGAATATTACTGCAGCTTTATAGTGACTCCCCAGGAACGAGTGTGTAATACCCAGAGGACTGATTTGTGCAATTGAGTCACAAGGTTTCTGTAAACATGAATCAACTGCATTCAAACCTGCACATTTCAGGAAGAATTTGTTCTCATTGCACTACTTCGTTCTTTTTTGGGGGCGTTGCCGTTTCAGGCTCCCCACCGTCAGAGACGTTGATGGGGCTATCTCGAGAAAACACTTCAGTGGACTCTCTCCACACGCAATCGGCAATGGTCTTGAAGGCATTGGTGCTGCACTTAGGTCGTACTTTCTGGGAGGCATTGTTAACGATCTGGCGGCTGTTGGAGGTGGCGATCTTAATTTTGAGGGCTGCGTCCACACGGTCGACAACTGTGTAGGTGCCAATGCTGCCGTCCTCAAAGCCGATGATGATGTTGAGTGCGCGCTGTGACAGGCACATATAGGTTGGCGTCTTGTAGAGCGAACAGGTACCGATACTCTTTCCATCGGCAAGTCGCATGACAATCAAACTGGAAACCACCCCGGCGTCGTCGTCTTCGTCACAGTTCCGGAAACAGATATACACCAGGTACCGTCCATCCCGTGACAACTTCTGCCTCCATATTATGCCTGCAGCATGGACTAGGCGAAGTTTTCCACTGTGCAGATCCAAAACGTTAATGTTCTCGTCTCCTTTGGACACAATTCCCAGCTTTCCATTCGGCGAGATCTGGAAGTCTTCCAAGTTCTTCAGGAAGTTGCTCGGCAGCTGCACCCTTCTACAGACGGACTCGTCAGCGACGCTCCATATGAAAACGGTCTCTGTTGATGTGATGAAGACCACAAAGTCTGGACTGTCTGGAATTAGTCTGAAATGTGTGATGGTGATACCATCATCACAGACAAACTTTTTGGATACGCTGCCTGACCATAAGCTTACAGCCAACAGCTTGTTTTTAGTCGTACCAACCAGAAAGGTGTTCGCTGTGGTGATGAGGGCATGCTGCAGGGTTACCAGAATGTTACACACTTTGTGCCCAGTAGCAAGTCTCCAGACACGAGAGGCATTTTGCTCACAGAGCGAAACTACAAACTGGTCATTATGTGTGATCAGAAGTTGAGAAATCTTTTGACCATTGATCCGAAAGATATTCTCACCATTGTTGGTCTGCCAAATGTACTGGCTGCATTTGTCATCAGATGTTACCATAAGGTCACCCGATGTGGTAAGGACACAGTTTTCCACGATGCCTTCGTGTTTAAACACCATCTCAATGAAGCCCGTGCTGAAGTTCCACTTATGGATAGCCTCTGACCCATCCATTGTGTAGACGAAATCTTCTCTGCCTGACATCTGAACACTTTGGATCTGTTTCCCTGTCTTGTCGATGTTTGACATTGCCGTTATGATATCAATGTCCCAAACGGACAAAACGCCACTGCTGGCCACAGACAAGAGCAAATTATGATGCGTTGACTTGATCAGTTTGACGATGGCCCCTGATATCTCGATTAGGCTAGCCATGCACTGCCCACTGTCTCTCCTCCAGACAAATATAGATGAAGTGTTTTCCATGGACGCCACAATACTCTGGCCATTTTTGGACAGCACAGCAGCCACAAATCGTTCGCTACGTTTGGCCTTGAACTTCTCTACCAGCTTCCAAAGCTTGGTGTCAAGCACCTCAATGCTCCTTGCTTTGCAAATAAGGATCGATCTCTGATCCTCAGACAGTTCTATCCCTACCACCTCGCTGTCATCGCCACGACAATCGTAGTCCTCCATGAGCCTGGGGTTTGTGATATCTTTGGTGTTCCAGACAGAAAGACTACCTTCGTTGTCAATCATCACCATTTGGAGGATTGTGTCTAGAACCAGAATGGACTTGACGAATCCACCTGAAAACTCAGAGGTCATTGTGGCAAGCTTGTCTCCGCTTCCCAGGTGGAATATAGTGGTCGTATTTAAATATTGCCCACAGAAAGCGTACATTCCATCCGGGGAGCATTCAACGCAGGTCACTTCATACCAGCAATGGAACTGATACAGAGGCCAGCCATACAGCAAGTCAATGACATTGACATCTTTACTGGCCTCCAGCCAAGCTAAGGCATGGTGGCTGGACAGGGTAAATCCATTGATGAATGCTACCCCCCCTGCGATGCCACAGTGCTTTGAACATTTCACCTCTACCTCCGACAGCAAACAGGATTTGTGGTTGTCGTAAATGAGAAGTGTGTTTTTCGTGGTGGCAACCACAAGGTACTTTTCATCTGTTGTGAGCCTGACACCGAGCACGACCGACTTCGCTGTGTCTATCTGTCTCAGCAGCTGCTTGCTCTCAACATCCCATGTGCTAACAGAGCCATCCTCGAGAGCAACGATTATAATGTGAGGAGCCAAAGTGGGCAGAATCTCCACTATCTGCATGTAGCTGGAGCACAGCGGTAGTCTCTCAGGACTGTAAGTGACATCCATAGAAGAGTGGAGTGGCACTATGGAGCAGTATTTGGGCCCATCTTTGTCACACTCTAATAAGAGGTGTCTGAGTTTGGGAAGAGATGTGACAACGGGGAGAAGTCTTTGTTGAAGCTCAGCAGACAGTGAAGCAGGGTTCTTGCTCACCTTGACCTTAATGCTTCGTAGTGTACTAGCAAGGAACTTGAGCTCTTTTTCCTGGGAGTAGCTGTATGCCATGTCAATGTCGTTCAAGGCCTTGTCAAACTGTCCTATTTTTAACATGGTATAGAGCCAACTGAAGTTCATGACGACACCAAACATGAGGTCGTCCGTCCGGCCGCTCCTCGTCAAATGAAACAGCAGTTCTGTCATTTTTCTGTGATTGACAAAGAATATATCTGGTTCAAGTAAGTTGCACTGGAACACCCATGGCTGTTCTGGGGTCTGCCGGTCATAAGAGTGCTTGTCAGCAGATGCTTTGTCATGGCCATGAAGACTCTGTTGGTGGTGAGGGTTCCGATGCTGAGAGATGTTTAACGAGGCAAAATGATTGTTGTCGCAGTGGAAAATCTTTTTCCTCCCACCTGCCCATATGCCAAGAAAGTATTCAGCCAAAAGGCTGTGCATCTGATGCACATCTTCTTCGTTACTGAGATACAGCTTTTGCGCGATGAGATGCAGATGCCGGTTCGCCCACACCAGCAGGGTTACGTTCCGGACCTGGCGCTCCACCAGATACCCCTCCAGTTCTTCTCTTAGTTGAGCAATGAGGTCGTATGAGATCCGCAGTGGACTCTTTAGGTTTGAGCTGACCATAATGTCTCCGAGTACACTGTTGTCCAAAGACAATATGTCCTCCAGTTCCACTTCTGTCAACCCCACACGCGCCATCGTGATGTATCCCAGTGCACGGAAGACAAAGTGAGACCCCAGTTTGTTCTCGATGGAAATGAAGAGATGTTCTATGCTCTCGTGCACTGTCGAGCAAAGGGACTTGTCATCTACGTCTTTGTGTGACCTCCAGTGTACCACCTCACGATAGATAAGGTTTACAAACATGGGCAGTGTACATTTAGCCAGTGCTTCATTTACATATATCTGTTGGCCTGAAGTCACCTTTCGTTTAACGCTCAGAAGTTGCTGTTTAAGGGTCTGGCTACATGCCTTTCGGTCCCTCTGCAGCAGTTCTACATAGCAGTCCTCGTCATGGATCAGGCAACGCAATTTTTGTAATATTCCATGTTTGTTGGGCAAGGTCGACACCACAATACGGACAGTACTAGGAAGGTGGATGGGTAGCCACCACAGCTTACGTGAGTCATCTGCATCAGAAAGCTGTTCCAAGGCATCCAGGATGATTACTAAAGGCCGCTGGATAGACGACTCCCCCAGAAGGTTAACCAGCAACTCCTTCATCTCCTGGATTTTGTTTGGTAAGTAGTGAATCAAGCAGCGGTAATTGATGGCAATCTGCTCACATATACTTTGGAGAAGATTTCGGAGGTCTGTAGAAAGGTCTGATGAGCCAATGAAGCGAACGATCACCACAGGATCTGTATCTGGTCCCATTTCTTTCTGAAGCCATGAGTACACCTGGAAAAACCAAGACATTCTTTAGATATATATTACTTAAGCACAATTAAATCATTCAGAACTAAACCACATGCAAACAGTCAAACTCAATTAGAATGAACACAAAATTAGAATTAATATTTATACAGTTAAATGGACAATATACATTAAAATGGATCTTGTATCCTGCTAAAATCTATCCTCTGTGAACCCTTTGTGTGTAAAAACATGACCAACCCAAATCATTATGCTTATGACGAGTTTAAACTGCCCTTGACATGGTGTGAAGCAAATTTATAGCTTGTTGCCTGTGCTCAACCAGCATATTCTTATTACCGGTAGCCATATAAACAAAGAGGTCTTTGCACTTAAAATGAAAAGAAAAACATATGCATATATGCATACACAGACAAAAGAACCTACAGTGCTTAATAAAGTCCAGGGTTTACTAAGTCTATATGGGACAAAATAAGGCACAGCATAAGATCGAGTCATATAATCAAAATTCACATGGCTTATATCACCTGTCACAAAAGGTTTCTTCAATTGTAAAACATAATGGGGCGTCCCCATTTAGTTAAGTCATTTAACCTAAACCTGGAGGTGGTCCTGAGAGTCCCTGTCGATAATGAGTCGTGTGACCCATTTTTAGACGACATGAGTGTATGAGAAACTTCTACAAGCATAACATTCAGTTGCACCTCCAACTCTACTAAAAGTTAAATAACTGGGACTTCCAGTTGCATTCAACTCAAAAGCACATCTATTAAGTTGGCATCTATCTATTAAAACCCTCTTAGAAAAACAAAGACTGTCATAACAGTAAAGATATGGGGAAAACTCTGTACTTATTCCCATGTTCTGGATATACTTTTTTGGGTGTCCGCAAACTTATGCCCATATAGTGTTATAGAGGAAAAATGATTTTATCCGATGTGGAATCATAGATACTGTTACAGAAGTGTACAGCACAGCATTATTTCAATTTCTGCCATACGGCCAGCTAGAAATGCTGAAATGGAAATCATTTATACCAAGTGATACCTATTGCTGACATTTTTGCAGCTTATATTGCTTCGTTTTATTGCATTGTATTGCAACTGAAAACTCTATCAAGTGACAATAAACCTTTTGTTCCCTCTAGGAACTTGCAACTTGGTGCATCGATGTTGGTTTATAGTTATTACATAATGTAGTAACAAAACAGTATTTTCTCCAGTAAATCCCTCTGGCCAGTTGCAGTAGTTCGTACCTTGGTTTATTCTAGTTGAACCTCATCTTCAGTATTTTTGTTCAAATTATAGGAAAATCAAAGAGAACGTTATAGCTGCAATTCTGGCCCTGACTTATTAACTGATTAACAACAGCTGGTAGTTTAGCAACCTTTTTAATAATAGCAGTGAACATATGCCTTGTGTATATATTCTATACATTTTGAAGTGGTAATCTATGTGGGAATTGTCTATCATTAACACTGAACAATGATACACAATATTAAAAAGTAAAGTAACACAGATATATAGTGTAAGGAACCTAAAATGTAGATACGTGACTGATTTGGTGAAGTAAGGCAAAGCACGTTTTTCCAATAAGGAATAATGTAAATGGAATAAATCCATTCCAGATCCCCTAAAAATCAAACTTAATAAGGCATTTTATGCTTTAACTGAGTTTTGTACTGATGCTCCCTTATTTACAATATTTAATATATACAATATTTGTCATTCAGATAAATACACTGTAAGGTAATTATAATATCAACTATTTCGTTTAATGAGTGTACAACACATTATACAACCATTGTATAATAGCTGAGATATGGAAATATACTAATAAATAATGAGAAAGTTATAGTTCTAAACACTTACATTACATAACATTTAATTAATGAATGAATCAATTAGTTAGTGAGGAATTGAAAGTTAAAACACTTCCTTTATTGGTAGACTAATAAAACCAATCCTTTTTAGGTTAGTGGAGACTTATTTGCACTAAGAATACAGTAGTATAGATGTATAAAGAAAGAAAAACACAATAAACAGAGCAGATCTTCATTAAATAGGAGCTATTATGAGACTTAATCACAGAAATGCTGTGTAGTGAATTGTTAAATGTGAATCATGAATTGAGTTTAAATCAAGTCGTGCAGCTTGTCTTGTACAAATTTAAGCAAGATCGCCGAGTACTAAGCAAACGTCGAGAACCAACACACTTTTTCCCGTCAAAATGCTTCGAAAACTGCATTTCCAGAGTTCCGAGGTGTTAGAGAACTGAGTACCGCTGTCCTGTTTATCTGTGTACTGTCAATGCATTTTTGTCAAACAAGAGTGCCACGCCTGGCGACCGTCCCGGATTAGCGAGGACTACTTATAAGCTACGCCCACATTCATGCGGTGCAAAACTTTCTTTGTTACACTTTATGATTTGGACTTTGTTTTGTGTTTGACGCAGGTGAGGTAGGATCTTCTATCGTCACTTCCAGCTTTTGATCCTACCCGCCTTGATTTTTGTTTTCAGCTGCATCTTTGACGCAGTTATGTATCGTTTTTGCACAGCTTGTGGGCAAAAATATGCTTTATATTTACATTACAATAGAGTAAAAAGGCTATATGGATATTGTAACTGTTTCACAGAACATAATGTGACTGTTAAAAGGTGCATACCTGTATATAAGGGCTAGGTCGAGACCCGAGTGTCTTCAAATACTTGTTCTTGCCTTTCAGTACAATTCTGAGCATTTTGTGATACGTTATCTCACGTCTGTGGTTGTGACTTCTTTCATTGTTGGTTTATGTATTTTGTATTGGTTTACTGATTGTGTATATAGTCTCTGGTAATTGACCCTACCTCTTTCTGGACCTCAAGAGTGTTACAATAAACTGAATCTGACTCATATACCTATCAGAGCATAGCTAGTTGAAACCCTATGGGCACTGTGCATCAAGACCAGTTAAGACATGATCACACCAAAATGCAGATCTATCACATAGGCATCTTATGCACACACAAGCCTCTTACCTGTTTAGCCACTTCAGCAAGCAAGAACGTCTTCCCTGTGCAGGGTCCTCCATAGACGACTAAGGGCATTATTCGTCCTCCTTGGGAGGGGTACAGGTACTCCTGCACCATATCCAGCGCCTCACTTTTATACACGTAAAATGAGGAATAGGTTTTGCAGAGTGAAAGGTGCTGTATGAGCTCATCGTACAGAGGATCCGTTTCCGTGTCAAAGTTTTGCTGTACGGTAGCCTGAATGATGTCCACCATGTCCTCGTAGAACTGCTTACACAGACCTTCCACGTAGTGACTTTCCACCTCCTGGGAGTAGCCCAGCTTCATGTCGCAGTGGGTGACTGAGGAATAGACACGCAGATTGGACGCTGCGACTATGGTCGGGATGAACTCATCCCTGACTTTCAGGAGACGCTCATAGGCCTCCTGGTTCCTCATGACGCGTTCCCCGCTCACAACAGTGTCCATGTACCGCGCCATGTCCGGGATTTTGGCGAAACGGTCAAAGTTGGAGATTTTGCGAATGTAGCACACACATTTCTTCAGGAAGGCTGGGGTCTGTTTTCCAAGAGCAAAGTCCAGTTCGTCCTCTAAGGCTAAAAGAGTGAGAGAAGGGGAATAATTGCTTTTCATTCATGATTTTACAGCATTTAATATTCTGGATGATGATCGTGGACATTTCCAATATTTAATAGCACGAGTTCCCTTTTTATGGCAGGCTTAAATATGTGATTAGATTCATGTTCTTAAGCTGCCCTTAAGACAAAATATAATTGATACAAATCTCTTTAATCCTTCATTGCAAACTCAAGATCACCAAAAAGAGAGTTGTACTTATGATTTGCCAACCCCATTAGCTTATTACCTCAAACGCACAGCTGGGATTCTTAATGAAAGGATAAGTGAATGCAAGGCTCATTTTTAAAAGCTGCATCCTCATATCACATATTCATTTACTTTCAATACTCTGTCAGTCGTCATTTGAGGAGCAAAGTTGTAAACATAACTCTAATTAGAGGTTAGAGGGACAGTGTCCTGTATTTAAGATGCTGCAGCCACTTTGTGACCTTAAACAAATTCCTTTAGAGAGAAGCAGGTTTTGGCTAAAGACAGTTTCCAATGTAAATTATTTCAAGGCAATGGAAAATGAGCTCAACAGGGGACTTTGCTCTGGAATGTCTAAAAAGAGTTGTGAATCAGGCCCCTTTTATACAAACAGATGTCTGGCATCCCTTGGCACACTGATGCTGTGAGTGTTGGCAGACATACAAAGAGGCCACATCCCTAGTCACAAAAACAGAAGGAGTGCACTGAAGACCGTAAGAAACAACCCAAAAAGCCAACTTACTGACCCAGTGGTCTATTTTCTGACACGAATTCTGGTAACAAATTGAATTTTGTTTCAGTTTAACACTGGGATGCCTGACTACAACTGGGGGTATTAACCAAATGCTGTTATGTAAATGTGGGGTATGTTCTATCCCTCTGTGTATGTACACACATAGATAGATAGACAGATGGATATATGGATAGATGGATGAATATATGGATAGATGGACAGAGAGAGACAGAAACAGACAGAGACAGACAGACAAAGACTCGGGCAGGCAGGCAGACAGACAGACCAACAGATAACATTATATTAACAACATCTAGCAGATATGTAGACATGAAGAGTGATTTACAACTCCTACAAATCTATTTAATTGTGGTTTAAAGGGGCTTTGCTCAACATTGCCAGTTTGGCAGAGGTGAGATTAGAACTGGTCTATGACAGTACCTTTACCTCTAGGCTACCACATTCACAGATAGATAGACAGAAGGCATCACACAAGGAGCATTTTCTATCTCTCTGTACATATACAGATATAAATACACAGATCTCTCTTTATCGCTCTCAAAAATAAGGGGATTTTTTATTATGAAATAGCTTTGAATTTTTGTGAGCAGTATATACATGAAGAGAGAGAGAGAGAGAGACAGAGAGAGAGAGACATGTAGTTATATGAGTATATGTACTTTATTTATGTGTATTTTGTTTTAGTCAAGACCACTAGAGCCGAGTCCAAGTTAAGTGCAAGAACGAGAAGAACGGTAACTTATGTTTCCCTTTTAATATGAATGCCGATTTTATTTTTAAATGTAGAGAAAAGACTGATTTATTGTTCATATCCAATTATGATAGAAGTTCAGTTAGGAATTAATGTTACTTCAGACAGGCACATTGGAGATGGCTGGTCTTGGCAAAAACAATTACTGAGTCCATCTTACCCCAAGACGTAGACTGAGATCACTCGTTTATGGTTCCGAAAATTGACTATATCACTGATCGATTTGTTTTTATTTTTTCTATAACAGCTATAGCATTTTATGGCACCTTCTTTCTCTTATCTTCTTTCTGTCTGTACACAGTATGGTATATCTGTACAGTATACACATAAAGACATGAATCTCTCTCCCTCTCTCATGCGATAATAAAGGGTGTGATGGTGAGAGTAAAGTGAATCATTAAGTCATGATCTATTTAATCAGATCAATCAGTCAATCTGATAAATGTTACTAAATGCTTTAATTTGCTAAATATCTTACAGTACACATGGAAGCACAGTGAAGCTGACATATATGTGCCATCATTTTAAGAAGTAAACATATCTTCACTATCGGTGCACATTATTTACATTTTTACAGACTTTAACAATAGTATTCTGTAAGGTTTGCATTTAGTCTTAAAATAGTAGTAGTTAAAATTGATAAAATGTCCCCTAATTAAATATCCCCTAATTTTAGTGGGACTGTGGTAGCCTAGCGGTTAAGGTACTGGCCTCTGGACCAGAAGGTCCAGGGTTCAAATCCCACCTCTGC
>JAVSBV010000127.1:6081674-6099340 GCA_033117975.1 Parotocinclus spilosoma | reverse complement strand
CTCACACAAGGGCCACTTTTTAGAGATACCAATTCACCTAATATTCATTTCTTTGGACAGTCCCGACACAGGGAGGACATGCAGACTCCATTGGTGCTACCCAACAAGCCACCGTGATACCCATACTGCAACATGTCATGTGTTTTTAAAGGATTAGACTTTAGAACGGATTCAAAAATTGTATCTTATTAAGAACAGTCACAAAAGCTGTCAGGAACACACTCAGTGAGGAAACATAATTAATTTAAATTAATTAATTCAGACAAGGCAGACTTTTGGTCCCCAGAGTGAGACTAGCCCTCCGCTGCTCCCATTTGATTGCTGCTAAACATTGTATATAAATCTCAAATAGACTTACGCACGCAATGTGCATAACCACCACACAATGCAAATTATGTGACAATTCAATGTTCAGGCCATCATTTTTTGTTTTATTCCATTATTTTTAATATCAATCAATGTAACAATATTTACTTTGGCAAAATAACATGGAACTAAAACCATATATTACCAGGATGATTATCATCATCATTAGACTCTCGTTTCTTGTCTGTTTTCATTAAAGTCAATGATAATCACAAGCATCTTAATATCCATCATCAAAGATTGTTGCAAGGAAACAAAAAAAACAAAACATTTTTAGCTCTAATATCACCCATGAAAGTTAGTAAGAAAACAGACCTTCGGGAATATGACACGTCTTTGTCTTTTTTTTAAGCTTGTGGTTATTTTCGATATAATTGTTCTATGTTTTTGTCGGTGACCTGTGGTATGTTTTAACCCTGGCCACGGTAATGCATCAGTCTCAAATGTTATAGTTACAGAGAGCATCTGGCGAGATCACAGAAGCAGACAAAAGAAGAGTTCTTCCTGTTCGATGCGCACGCTGATGGCTCCGTACACACACATGTACATACAGTATATACGAACACACACACAGTATCAGCTCCTCGGTCAATGGGTGTTTATTGTTCTCTGAACTAAATCTGTCCCAAATCCTTTTATGATCATTCAAGGGCTGCATATCACACCCGTTCCAAATTCGTAATCGCTGCTGAAAATGCAGCTCTCCCGATCAAATCTGATTGATCGGGCATGACTCAGTCCTGCATCTCCAGTCATGCCCCATTCTCTAAACCTCCAGTAGCAGGATACCCTAATTGCCCATTTCAATAATACCATCACACTGCTGGGTTATTTCCTTTGTTTTGTTCTGAAATAGGCCGCATAGACTGCCCTTATTTAGCTAGACAGTTCAATATTACAGAAGGCAGGCTAGGGCGATTGCATTTTCTGTGTTGATTCAGAATCCACTCTGATCCAAGTCCCTCAAGATACGGATTTACATCTACCAATATGTTTGCTTTGTAGTCATTTGGACAGTTTGCTGGTTCTCGACTCTACTCTTTCCACCTCTTCTGCTTTTTTGCTTTTAGATTTGTTGTTTCCATGAGACTTTTTAAGTTCTCCACTTAAACTTGCACTCAGGTTTTTACTCGCTGCCCCCTACTCTCAAGTATCACACCTTATCTTGCACTTTGCTGCCTCTTTGCGCTTAACTTGCTCTTGGTTCCTCTTCGGAATTCTTTTTGCTCGACCACAGTGCGCCTTACCTTTCATCTACACCACACTCTCCTCCAGTTCTTCTCTTTTATCTCGCTTTATTTTGACCTTACCTTTGACTCTGTCTTGCTCAGTGTGTTTTCTGACTGTACCTGACCCTGTGGAGTCTGTGCTGCAGGCATGGATAGGTCCACGCGCATGGAAATCGCTGCTGCTGGTCGAGATGCTGTTCATGGAGGCACACTGGACTAGCATTCCATGCAGCGACTGGCTGCGATTGCTCCAAATGACACCCAGACGCCTGGCATAACTATAGCAGGTTGTTGCAGTCATATTGCCCATATCAAACGAGGAGCTCCGTTTTTGCCTTGGGCTGGGCTCGTCTTGTTGACCCTGGCCTTCTGTTCCTCGTCTAACTACAGCTGTCCCTCCAGTGCTGAATCGCTTATCACTGAAATCAATTTCGTTGTGAGGTAAGCTTAAACTAGCCCGTTTCACAATATCCCTGTTTGTAGAATGGAGTGGAGCCGTTCTCATCCCTGATTGACGTGATTGCCGTGGCAGTGTAGATGGTGTGTAGTACATTGGCATCCGCTCAGTCTCTGGTGTGTACGGTGGAAGCGCCTTCTGCAACCCCACCCCTGTCTTTAGCTGCTCCATATTCACTTTGGGTTTGGGAAGGGTTTCGGGTTTCTGACTGAAAGGTGGCATTGCTGATGGCTCTGCCTCTGTTGCTACCCTTTTCTGTCTCTGAATCAGCCCATTGGGTAAGACCACCATCATAAACTCACCACTTCCATTGCCCTGCATTTGAAAGACGGCAGCTCCTTTAGCCGGCGCTGCAGAGTCCGATTCCTGACATCCAACCTCACCTCCGGGGTTATGATGGCCCCCTTGGTTGGTGCACACCCTGTGACGTACCATAAGCGCCACCGTGAACACCAGCAGGGAGACCACAACAACTCCTCCAACCAGGATGGTTAAGGTTCCTCCCAGAAAATGAGCCTGCAGGGAACGACAGTCTGGGTAATTATCCTTAGTGCTGAACTGAGCACAGCCCAGAACCTTTGTGGCAGCCATAGAAGTGACTGTTTCATCGAAAATGGCAAGGACACACAAGTTGTAGTCTGCTCCTGAAACCAGATTCTTCAAAAGGAAGCTGCTGCTGGTGGGGGGCAGGATTCTGAAAGAGAAAAGAACGGAAGATCACTTTGTACTTAGCTGCTGCAAATGTCAAGATTTAAAAAGGCAAAGTAAAAAATGTTTAGCTGAAATGTGGAAGAGGAAGAGCAGGTGAAAGAGACGTGACTAGACATTTAATCTAGGGATCAGTTGCTGTGATTATACAGCTAAAGGTGTAACATTGTTTTGAAAAAGAAAGCAAGACATCGTAATGCCTAATAATGTAGAGGCTATCCATGGGGACTAGTTAGAAGAATAAAACATCTCCAGTGAGCAATATCAGAGAAAGAGTGATTAGGTGAATGATCTGTAATAAAGAGATATGGTGAGAGAGAGCATAAGACAGTTTAATTTTGCTCCAGTGCAACTATGGACATGATTAATCTATAAATAAAGCCTTTAAGTAAAATGCTATCAGTGTTCCATACAGTCCTCAAATTTTGAATATGACTATAACTGTATTTGCGTTCTTTTACAACCCCATGTCAAAATATTTGGGACGGTATGGAACAAATTTCTTTTGTTAATAAACATCTATTCATGTACAGTATGTCAGGCCTGCAACGCTTTCCAAAAAAAAAGTTAAAGCATTTACCACTTTGGAATGTTGCCAACACTTAAAAGATATTTTGGAGTATAACAAGAAACAAATAAATTAAGTATTTCATGTTTTATTTTGTCCTATTCTTCCTTTAAACACATCTTAAGCTGTAAAACAGAACAGGATTGTCATTGACTTATTCTGTGTGTTAACAGTCTACACGATTTTGGGGACAAGTAAATATTGCAGGCAGGCCAGTTTAGTACCAGCACTCTTCTTCTGCATTTGTTTTAAATTGTCTTTTTAAAATATGCATGGCAATCCCTGGAAAAGATGTTATCTTCAAGGCAGCATATGTTGCTCTAAATGTCAACATACTTTTCTTCTTTAATGCTGCCATCATAGAAGTGCAAAAACTACTTTTACCATATCAAACCCTGGCTTATCGACTTGTTGATTATAACCGTCTGGATGGTCCTTGTCATCTCTGGTTAGAAGCACGTGCTTCTATTTCATCCAAATAACATCTGTAGTACTGATACTAATCTACTACTGATAGTGATCATAATACACGTTTCTACTGTGTGATGGTCCATCCTAGATGAATGTGAGCCTGGACAAATCGTCAAAACTTCTAAACTTGGTTAGCATGAGGCTTTTTTGCACAGTGGCGTTTTAAGTGGCACTTATGAATGTAACTGTTTTGTTATGCTTGACACATCACATTTCAATAATTTGCAAGCATTTTATGACAAACTGGACAGTCTCTGCCCATCTGTGCTCTGTGACTGCAGTGAGTTAAGAGACAGGGCGAATGTAAGGAGAACCATGGGTATTTTTTTTAAGAAGTGTTGATATAAGGGAACAGTGAATGCAATAGACCATCATGTTAACTTTTAGTTTTAATTAAAACATACAGAGTGGCATACTTTTTATACACACTACATGGCTTCCTCCGATGAACAGAAAACAAGTGAAAAAGTAAACAAAATGCAGTGGCATGGCTGTGCCATTATGCTTATGCCAAGTGGCCGAAAAAGTATGTGTGTGAAGGGAGGAGGGAGGCATAATTAAGGCAACTTGATGTTATGTAAACCACTGTTTTTTATGTAAATTTAGTCTAATAGAAAAATAAAATAATACATGTTTGTGGAAAAAAATATGTGCACAAGAATGCTTGACATCCCTGCAATTACCGCGTGACTGTCCTGTGCCCACATACCAGCACTAGATGCTCAATAATGTTTAAAGAGAAGGGAATACAAAACATTTACTGTATATTACATTCAGTCATTGCCAGACACTTGTACTATATGAAAGCAAACAGTTTTGACTCAAAAAGAGTGGCTGTAAAGTACTCAATGATCTATTAGTAATAATTCCTGCTCAGACCAGAAACTAATGCTTCACAAACAAACAATGAAGGCCTCTTTTTGACACTAAGGTTGCATATGATAACAAACAATAAGAGTTTGAGGTAAAAAAAAAAACCACTGGTAACACTGGTAAAATTGCCAATGAAAGACAAAGCATTATCCTAGGTATTGTTTGAAGAGATGAGCCTTGAGCCTTCTTTGGAAGGAAAAGGGACCTTGACTGTTCCACCAATAATGACACCGAACCATTGAGATCTGGCCTTGTGGCCATGACTCATTCTCTGAGAAGGAGCTTAAATCCTGAAGTGGCATACAGGTGTATAATCACAAATCAAATTGAATTATGTAAGTAACACAGGAGAAGCTTTTGAGACCAAGAGTATTCAGCCAGCAGAGTATCAGTAAATGAGTTACATGATAAAACTCAGCTAGGTTATGAACCAGATTTCAAAAAGCTCTGTTGGGGAGCAGCAGAATCTGAAGGCAGGCCAGCAAGCAGGACAATGCTGTAATTTAGCCTGGGGAGATGACAGCCTGTATGAGGGTCAGAGCAGCTTCTCTGGTCAGATCAAACAATCATTGACATTCCTCCAGACAGAATCTGTCAAAATCTTCCTGGGTGCTACAGTGCTTACTGAAATTAGGTGATATTTAATTTAGATTAAAAAAAATATATCATTTTGTGAGCTGTAAAGATCTAATCTTCTCATGCTTAGCCAACAGGATTTCATTTAGCTTATATCATTAATTTGGAGTTTATTATTTATTTATTAGTATTTAATTTGATTTAATTGATATTAAAGATAAATCTGGTCATTGACCAGATATTATTTTGGATTTGGGCTACCATGATCCAGTAGTATATTTTTGGTAAAACTAGACATATTTTCATTTAAAACTTTTTGTGACACCATGGATTCATTGACTGCTAGTGCATTTGGAGGAGAATTATATATAACAATGAGAGTTAAAATAATGTTTGTATAACTTAAATGCTCTTTGAGTGTTTGTTGCTAAGATGTTTTGTTTTTGTTTAGAATCATTTTAAAATGTTGTCTATATTTTGTATGTATATATACTGTATGTATGTGTGTGTATATTTATATATATATACACACTGTATATACACATATATTTAATGGACAAAATACGTTTTCAAACTTAATCATTATTATTAATGTACCTGATGCCTTTGTTAGATTAATGAAAGTCTTTTAAATTAGTGGTCTAATGCATACTTTTGGTAGGTTGTAAGTGGCCATAAGCATATCATTTTGAGCTATTGTTACTTTATCTGCAGCATAAGTTATATATATATATATATATTATTATAATACATATTATTTTTGTGGCTGTCCATTAATCCATGTACAAAAAAGTAACTGGCACTAACTGAAAACATTAGACAGTCATGCTTTAGAAAAGATGGTAGAGCATTATGAGAAATGTAGTGTCTGTATTAATGAATGTGTCTGTGAATTTAAATAAGATTAAAGAATAAGTCCAGTAGTACAGCAGCATTTTACTGGGGCACGTACATTAATAAAGTGAGTCTGATGTCTTAGTGTGATGACAGTCCATTACTAATAAAGGCATGCCTACTTTACAGCACTTCTTCTCCACTACTGTTCTACTGTCTATTTATCACCCTGTTTATCACTCTGTCTCTCTTTTTTGGCCTCCATGGCCTTTCGGCCTTGTTCACAATCTCCAAGCGCTCTCATTTCTCTGTGTTTTTTCTCTTCGTAACCATGAATAATTCCCTTTTAAAGCATATTTTCCATCTCCACTTTCAACCTGTACACCAATGCTTTATTATAATCCACCAATCCCCTTTCATATCTGCCACCCTTTCCATTTAAGTCCTATTATTTCTGAAGCACTCTTTCATTCTCTGTTTTCACTTTCTCTCTCCTTTTCTCCCTCGCTCTGCCTGAGTAGCTTAGCCATTGAGGGTGGATTCTATTAAGCATGGTTCAGCTGTAAATTATGAGTTACTGGCCAAGGTCACTCAGCCTGGGCTCTAATATTATTATATTTATGGATACTCTGAGTCGATCTGCCCTTGGTTTGTTGTTGCAGTCTTTGGATGAAAATGAGGAGTACTATTAAATATACATGGACTCTCTCAGTATATTAATAAATCAATGGTGGTACACAGAATGATATCTGTGTAACAGCCGTACTGACACGTGAATAAATATTGACAGCTGCATTTATTAAAGTTCTGTTTGATGTATGAGATTACTTCTTTCAATAATGCAAGCATAGCCTAAACAAATAGGTATTGCATTCAGCCTGTATGAGAATGCTGATACGTCTTATGCACCATGGATCATTGCATCATTCATTCACACACTTTCCTATCCGCTTAATTCTAGACAGGGTCGTGGGAGAGCCGATTCCTAGCCGACGGCATAGGGCTCAAGGCAGGAAATACTCTAGACAGGGTGCACATCCACTTACACACTCATAAGTCTGTACTTTTTAGTCATGCCTCATTTTCAAAAGCGGCATCCATGAGAAATCGTAGAGATACTCGGATGGCTCAAAATCTCTTTAAATACTGCAACAATGGCAGCTTGTGCAGGTTTCGTTTTAAGTGATTTAGCATGATTTATAAAGAAATCATCATTAGGTATTTAGTGTGTGTTGGTCCCTCATCTAAAAAAGTTTTATTTACTTTTTGTTGTGCTGATAATAATGTCATTTGGATGGTTTTACAATAATAATAATAATTATAACTAGGTCGGTAGACCTATTATTACTAGGCCATTGTTATAATTTCCAGTATCACCAGACTTCTAATTTAAGCTTGCAGACATTATTATTATTATTATTATTATTATTATTATTATTATTATTATGACTAGTAATAGGCCTATTATCCTTACTAGGCTATTACTATAATTTTCATGTTACATATACATAGTATACATATTTAATATTATTATTATTACTATTATGTTACCATTACTATACTTATACTTATTAGTTTTAATACTAACTTAAGTAAATAACTTGTGTTCTTCTGTCACTTCTGCTGTATTGAGGTATAATTTATACATGCCAAAGACAGCTATTGGGCTAATTTTAAAGGCCTGTTTATTAGGTTAGCTTAGCTAATTAAATAAACAAGTATTAACATTGTACTTTTGTACTATTTCTATTTATTTGGCTAAATAATCACACTGTCACATATATTAAAGATAATGTAGGTAATATGTCTATGTATTGGAATGTCCTTTCTTTCTTAAGCAGCAATTTCACTCAGTCTGTTAAAAAAACGTTTTTAACAGACATTTAATGATGACACTGAAAAAAGTAAAAGTTTAATGTGCTGTGAGAGCTCCTTCATGACAAACAGTATAAAATGCTAAAGTGTTTGTTTTTTTTTTGCCCTAATACCCGTCATCAAAATTGTACGGTCTAATCTGTGCCCTCTCACTTGATAGTGTCCTTGTAATCAGGCTCCTGCTTCAAGTTAATTAAATAGCCCTGGCTTATAGCTCATCTCTGTCTCTGCATAGATTGTGATCATTCTTGTTGTGTAGTCCTTTATTATTTTCAGTTGATAAACACAGGGCATTGTTGAATATTGTTGGTTGGTAGATTATTATTAGCTCAGCAGTGACAATATCTGCCTTACCTGACTCACTGAGACCTGTTGCAGAAACAGTACCATGTCACTACCATGTCAATGTATTTTTATGTTAGGACTGAGTGTATTTTTATTTTGTTGTTTTATTTTGTCTTGGTGCTTTTACAGGGTGAGTCAAAAGACATAGGACACCCTTTTATTTTATAAATAAAAGGGAACATGACATATCTGAATACCCCATCAAGTAATGGGTGAGGAGGCCTATATTTTAGGCTATGTTCGGAACATGGACACCACCTTGAAAGCAACTATGGGACTGCAGTAGCCTAGCGGTTAAGGTACTGGACTCTGGACCTCATGGGCCAGGGTTCAAATCCCACCTCTGCCAAGCTGCTACAGTTGGGTTCTTAAGCAAGGCCCTTAACCCAGCATTGCTTGAATTGTAAGACTATCAATTGTAAGTCGCTCTGCATAAGGGCGTCTGCCAAATGCTGTAAATGTAAAATGTAAATGTAAACTATACTGGATCAAGGGTAAGTTTAAGGTGGTCATGTAGCACATCAAAGAAAATTGTCTCAGAAAAAAAGTTCTCTTGTGGTTAAAAAGTTATTAAAACAGAAAGGTAACTGAAGATGGTATTGAAGACTTTGATGTAGGCAGCTGCTGTATTATAGCCACAGACTTTAACAACCAACACCCAGAACGATCACCAATTTCACAGCGACGTAGTGATCGCCTGAAGACCACTACCCACAAAGAAACCTCAACAACGGTTTTGGCAGTCTATGTATGTTATGTTATGTGTCCTGAGGCTTTTACTCACCCATCCTTACTCTTTTTTTTTTTTCAGTGTCTAGCGGAATCGGATATGATTCCCAGGTCCACTTAGTCTAAGAGATTTCAGTTATTTTGGATTTATTTACATAAGCGGTTTGGCAACCCCGGAATTACATGGATTCTAGTATAGCCTTATTCCTGTCAATCTGGAGGTTACTGAAGTTTTAAAGTTCTGATGCAAAAACGAAGAAAGCAAACATCAGGTACAACATATTTCTTGAATAACCGACATCCGTTTTTTATTTAAGAACATTAAAAATCTCAACACTGTCAATCCCTAGAATTTAATCTGGCCTCTCCCCTCCTGTTACTTAGTGTCTGCATTGGCTGTCACTTGATATAATTTCCTCTGCACCTCCCAATAAGAGATTGGTATGGTGTGCGTGCGTTTGCGTGTGTGTGCGCGTGTGTGTAAAACATTGTTAATATTTCTTGGACTGCGAGATATACAGAACATTTTCTGCTAGAATCTGACAGAAACTAGGCTGAATCTATTGCGAGAGCTCTCAGCCCGACCTATCATATAAGACACATGAGTGATTTAGTCTTGACTTTGACACCCAGCTTGCGGCAACCTCGCGATGAGGACAACAGTCAGACCAAACCACTTCAAAAAAGGAATAGCCTTCTAATAGAAAATAAATGTACTAAGCCAGTGAGTTTAAGGTGAAGGGATTTAGGACACTAACTAAGCAGGCTGCAATTTTCCAGCATCGACACTACTTTAATGCAAATAAAAATATAACCTCTGTCCTAAATTGGACGCACTCCCTGGTATGCGCCCATATAGCAGTAATAACAATGGTCAGACTGAAATTAATGTTTTTGTTTACATCACACTTCATTGCACTTGTTCATATTACTCCTGGCTCCTTTCCCACACCTACATATACCTTGGCATCGGAGTTCCTCTAACTACTAAAAAAATTAGCAAAAGTTATGCATGTGAGCTTTCTCCTGCTTTCACTTGTAATCGTGAACAGCTGACGAGCTGTCGTTTGACCTCCAGAGTAAATTATCTGTGCGATCAATACTTATTGGAAGTTCACTTGTTTTGACAGAGCTGCGTGGGTCATGCAAATGATCTCATTGATTTCAAAGCTGTGCGTGTACAGGTCATTTTAGAGCAGAAGCCTCCTTCTACTAATTACAGACATGGGTCCCTTACAAATGTGTTTTGGCAGAAAGATCAGATCTGGGCTATTTGCTCAGTAAGGCTTGTTAAGGGAACTAAGCCATTAAAATAGTCATTATATCATTAGTAATAACTAGGGCTGTTTTAGCACTTTGTCACACTGCATTAGTGAAGAACATACTATCAGGAAAAACATATTTTCTTGCCTGTTGTATGATTAGACAAATTTAATTCTACTGAATGAGTGACACATGATTGACTGTAAAAAAAAAAAAACATTGCAGCATATGCACCGTGATGCAATTGCAAATTCAAGGTTTAAAATATTCTCTAAATATTTTAAATAACATTAATTAAAACATGATTTGTTAGCAGACCCTGGTCTATAATATTATACAGTACAACAAAATATAATGATTCAGAAATCCTTTTTCTTGATGTATGATGATTCACATATGCCTTTCATTAAAAATCCATCACATTTTGTTCCCAGGTCCGGTTACCATAGCATATTCTCACTACCCACTGAAAATTATTGATCATACCAAACACATATCATAAAACACATGTTTAAATGGATGTAATATTGTCTGGATCTTCTGAAAACCATAGCTGACCTAAATTATTTTTTAAAAAAAAAAACCTGAAAAACCTGTCCAGGTTCACGTGTATAGAGTAACAGAACTGGAGTCTGAGCAACCTTATTATGAACAGTTGTTAAAAAAAATTGGCACACATTTGGAGAAATGTCTCGGTTACTGTTGTAGGTTGTAGGTGAAGGTGCCACATGAATTTCTAAAATCTACATTACACTCTTAACTTAAGTCAAATATTTTTTTAAAAATATGATTTCACATTTTCATCTAATTGAAGACACTAATAAAAAGCTGTTGGCAGCATATGTAAATATTTGTGATCACTGTAAAACCCTTCTTACTCACCGATACACCAGAGTCTCATCTGCGGTGCAGTTGTACTGTATCTGGTACATCCAAACCATGTAGGTGCCCGTAGGCTTGCCTTGATCCCATCGAACCTGTGCTGAGGTAGATGTCACCCCCAGCACCTCTACAAGCTGGTCCTCTCCTCGTTCAGTCCCTCCATCTTCTGCATCTGCATTTGCTTTATTTTCCTGCTTCTCTGTGGTTGATTCCTGGCTGGGGTTTTGCCCATTTGATGTCTTACCCCTTGTAATGTCAGATGACCCAGGGTCACGGGCTAAAGACACTGTCCCATTCCCTCTGTGAGGAAGAGGGATGACTTTAAGATCGATAACTGCCGTGGCCTCACCTGCAGCATTAATAGCGATGCATGTATAAGGGCCATCATCACGGGCAATCGTAACTAGGAATTCAAGCGTACCATTACGGAATGACGTAGTTCGGCTGGAATTGGCAATAATCCGGTCGTCCGGTGAGACCCAGTGCACTACAGGCTCGGGGTCTCCGATAGCACGGCATTTGAGTGTTGCCTTTTGGCCCTCTAACACCCAGAGTTTATGAGTATGACGAGTGATAAGTGGAGGCTCACAGGTGAATTCTTCCTCTGGTATCGACCAAAAGTAACGTCCCGCCAGGTGGACTGGGGTAGCACAAGTCTCCATATCATCACTCCGAATTAATCTCCGCAGCCAGAGCAACTCACAGTTACAGTGCAATGGGTTTCCTCCAAAATTCAAACTAAGTACTGCATTGTAGGGTGTAGGACTGATCACCCCTGTTTGAGACCTGGCAAACAAAGAGTCAGGTGGTAGAGTTTGGAGGCGGTTTGAGGTCATGTCTAAGCGAGCAAGTTTGTAGAGCTCACTAAAAGAACCTTCTTCAATCTGGTCGATGAGATTATGGTCGAGGTTAAGGGTGTGTAGGCTGGCCATGTTCTGAATGGCATCCCAAGGGGCCTTGCGTAAATTATTATAAGACAAATCCAGATCTTCCAGCGTTAGAAGGAAGTCGTCGAAGGCATCTGAGGAAATGTTGATGAGCTGGTTATTGTTTAGAATGAGATGCTGCAGGTTCAACATACCCGCCAGGTCCCTCGGACCGAGTGTCATCAAGCGATTCCCATCCAAGTGCAACGAACGGAGACTTTCAAGGTCGCCAAATGCCATTGGTTTGATGTAGCTGATAGTGTTTCTGGATAGAGTTAAATCCACCAGTCCGGTCATGTTAATAAAGTCTGTGCCGCCTACTTCTATGATGAAGTTATCTGCAAGCCGGAGTTCGACCGTGCGTCGATCGATGTTCGGTGGAACAAAGAGGAGGCCTTTATCTGCACAAAGGGTACTCAACGACTCAGAAAGGTTTCGGCAAACGCAGTGGAAAGGGCATGAGGAAACTACACCCCATGTCTCCCCTGCCAGAGCACCAGGTATGCGTCCAATCAGGGCAGGGAGTAAGCACGCACACGTGAACAGTGTCAACCAATGGAGGGAGGGCAGAGATGGGCTTGCTGGTGGTATGGGTAGGTCCCAGGTGTACTTGGGACAAAGAGATACAGATGTGGGTAGGAGATTGTCCGAAGGAGGTGGGTCAGAATGGAAGGATGAATCGAGCGAAAGCGAAGATCCTGGTGTGTTAATCGAATGGTGGCGTAAAATGAGGGGTGGGCGTGATTTTTGTGATTGAAGGGGTGGGGAGGCTTGCATGGTAGAAAGGGCTCTGATCCACAGACCTAAAGAGAGAAAGAGAGAGAAATTTAGCGTTTTTATCTTTTTAACTTGCATACGTATTTTATTTGCTTTACAGTGCATCACAGCAAGGACATTTGTGTCCTTTTGCATTGCTTGAAATGTCTCTCTAGCATCAGTGGTCATATTTAAAACCCCAATGATATCTCTTCTGGTGTCGGATAACATATCCTAACTGCAAAGCATATAATCTGATACAACTGTAGCAACCACCACACTTTGGCTATCAATTCTGATTGATCTACAACCATAACCTGTTAGAGAATCGAAGCAAATTGATTATTCTTAAACAGATCTTTACACTTACTGTGACTTAAGGTCTCACTGTTTTATAAAGCCTATCACTAACACACATAGGCAAACACCTTCATACAGTATGCCATCATATTTCAAGATAAAGTCAGATACAGCTGTCTTATATCTGTTACCACAAAAGGTACACATCAGCAAAATTAAAAGCCTTATGATGGCAAGTACAATTAGTTATGTTGTGCTTTTTAGAGCAAAGCGCTGTCCCAAAGCCCTTTGAAACTATCTAGCCCCACGAGCCCTATTGAGCAACCCTACAATAACAGTGACAAGGCCAACCTTAAGAGGGAGGACCAAGGCTCAAAATGGGACCCAACTTTCTTGGGCAGCCTAGATTATACATACTCATTTATTAGGTTTACATCTGTGTTTCCATGCTGTCAATTTTGTATTTCCACCAACTACCAACCATATAAATGCATGTTGTAGTTCTACAATTACACTGCTCACAAAATATATTTCATATATTTAATTATGGAATATTTCATTTTGAATGATCTGTTTATCTACATGCTTTGTTAATCCCCTTTAATTATCAGGACCAGCACTGTTTAGGTAACATTTGGATGGTGAATTATGCTCAGCACTGCAGGTGACACTGATGTGATGGTGGTGTGTTGCACTGGTATGACTGGATCAGACACAACAGTTCTTCTTGGGTCTTCAAACATTTTAGTGACAAAATCTGTCTAGCCAATAGCATCCTGTAGGCATCATCCTGTAAGCATTAATGAAGCTGAGCTGCTGTCTCTGAGTTTATATCTACAAAGGGGAGCAATAAGGTAGACACTGTGCACTTAAAAAAGTGAACAGTGAGTGAACACAGTGTTCTGAAAATCCACCAGTACTGCTGTGTCTGATCCAGCATGACACGCATTAACACATCACCACCACATCAGTGCCACTTCAGTGCTAAAAATGATCCACCACCCCAATTAGTACCTGATCTGTGCTAGGGGTCCTGCCTAAACATTAGAGAACAGAATGAAGGGGAATAACAAAGTGCAATATGTGGATAACAGCTTGTAGAGACAGAGAGAGACATGAGTGACATGATGAAATAGTGTAATCATATACCAGATAGCAGGACTGTGGTAGCCTAGCGGTTAAAGTCCTGTACTCTGGATCCCACCTCCGCTAAAGCTGCCACAGTTGGGTTCTTAAGCAAGGCCCTTAAACCAATATTGCTTAAATTGTAAGAATGTATAAGTCACTCTGGATAAGGGCGTCTGCTAAATGTCATAAATGTTAAATTTGTCAATTTGTGCTGTTTTAATTTTTCAGGATGGGAATAATTTTAAAGGAATGTAGTAACAGTTTTTCAATTATTGACCATGCGAGTTTTTGCAAAACCATGATATGCTATGTATCTGTGGTGTAAATTTGAGAAGATGTCAGACTTATGTATTTAAAAATCTTTTCAAAGTTGTCTAGTCATTGATCAGCCTTAGACTACTATGAATGCCAGCAGACACTGTAAGGTCAAACCAAGAAAACCAAGCACAGAATAAAAACAGAGTGCGGTGTTAACATGTTTGCCTGTATTCTAAAAGGGTTATTATATAAGCCTTTACCGTTTAGGCTAATGTAGAGATATATATGGACTACAGTATGTTATTGCAGAACTGCAAAGTGCACCTATATGGTAAGTAGAATTGATCAAATTGACTACGAGTGAAGACGTGAAGTAACGTGATCTCTAAATGTATGTAAGAACAAAATGAGATGACTAGTACGTTTCTAATAATGGTTTCAATACACAAAAGCTAAACAGAAAAAAATAAAATAGCAAACATAAATAAAATTTAATAAATCCAAATAAACTACAATAAGCTGAACAGAATATAATGTTATAAATGAATTAATGAATCGGGACTGTGGTAGCCTAGCGGTTAAGGTTCTGGACCAGAAGGTCCAGGGTTCAAATCCCGCCTCTGCCAAGCTGCCACGGTTGGGTCCTTGAGCAAGGCCCTTAACTCACCATTGCTTGGATTGTAAGATTGTATCAGTTGTGAGTCGCTCTGGATAAAGGCGTCTGCTAAATGCTGGAAATGTTAATATCCGTCACTCTGTTTTACATATGTAAGCTGTAGAGCTCATATCCAAAATTTCCTTAAAACAGCTTCCTCAAGACTGAATCCTCAGTCAAGAGCAAGAAAATTGGCGAAAAAAGAAAATTGGTTGAAAAGTGCAATAACCATTTAATGGTACATTAACACTGCTAATGCTATCACAAAGTGATACGTGTATTTAATCAGGTAGAAAGCTAATAAGCAGGAAACTAATTCAGAACAACATCTTCGACAATTTGTCCATTTGTCCAAGTGTTAATGCCCACTCAGAGTCTCTTTTATTAGTAAGGTCTATCTTTTATCTTTTAGCCTAATCGAATGGACAGCTTTATCTGGTATGTGTGCACTTAACAGTATACAATTACTGATGGTAGTTAATTTGCTCCTATGCACAATTTGTCAGAAAGAGGCTGCCATAGAACCACCACAGACCAGTTATTGTTTGGGTGGTAGTTCATCCGTGTTATTGGACGGGAGTGCTGAAATGACAGCAGCAGGTACAGCATTACCTTAATGTCACTGATTAGTTAGTCCAGTGAACACAATTTTTAGCCAACACTACATAGTAAAATGAACAATAAATCTTCCTAAGAAAAAACATTTATTCTAGCTTTTTCAGAAATGCTGCTATGCCTGATAATCATGTATTATTGACACCAGAGATGGAAGTACACACAATACTTAAATCCTACAAATCTAAGAAAACGGTTCTTAAATAAAAGCTGAAATGTGGTTTGCATATTTATTTTCTTTCATTATCTTCCACTTAATCCACACCGGGCACGGGCAAGCTGGTGCCCAGCCGGCAACTCTGGGCGCAAGGACAGGAACAACCCTAGACGGGGCGCCAATCCATCGTAGGGCACACCCAAACAAACACAGTCATGCATACAGTCACACACTAAGGGGAACTCTTAGAGACACCAATTAACCTAACACGCATGTCTTTGGACTGTGGGGTGAAACTGGAGTACCTGGAGTAAGCCCACGCCGACACGGGGAGGACATGCACATTCCACACAGAAAGGACCCAGACCAGTAGATAGCTACGTTTCTTCAAAAGCCTTTCTATAACTCAAATTTGAAACAGGATGTCTGTTATCGAGGGCAAAATCTACACATTCCTAACATTGAGAATACATAACGGTTTGCACTACAAATATATAAATTATCCTCAAAAATAAATAAATGACATTATTATCTTTAGTTAACCACAGCAACTACAGAATACAACATTTTAGGCAAAATACTATAAAAAAAATACTGTAAAAAACTTAATTCACAACTACAATGCTCACCAAAATTAGGGGATATTTAATTGTGGGAAATTTTATTTTGAAGTTTCCCTGAGCAGTATACATATCGCAGTATTCAGTAACGCAATTAATTCATGATATTTAATCCAAACATTAGTTATCATCGATTCTTTAAAACACTGTGCCTGCATTTTAGCCAAACTGCAGCTTCACAAATTTTTTGAGCAGTTCTTCTTTTGAACACATCCTTTTTTGAAACCTTTTTATTATAGTATTATATATGCTGCTCCCAAAAATACTTCAAAAGGAAATATCCCATAATGAAATTTTCCCAATTTTTTGTGAGCAGTGTGGTTATTTTAAATGTACTTCTTATATTCATCAAATAAATACAATTCAAATATACTTCATAAAGTACATACAGTTATTTTGAAGTATTATAGTTATAGTTATTTGTATTTTATAGTGAGTAGTTTCTAAGGTATACTTTCAGAGTGTCACTTGTGACTGCACACAGCCAAACTGTACGAACGCTTGGAAATAATAATGCTTCCATTGCTGCATTGCTGTCTAATATTAAATCATCTGAGGATTTGTTTGTGATCTGTCATGAATGTAGCATATACATTCCTTAAGAGGTACAGCTGCTCTGCAAAAGCACCTACAAAATCCTGAAGTGCTGAGCTCCAAGTTCCAAAAACTGACATGCACAACCACAGGCTGCGGAAGCATGTGGGGCTGGCACTACCGGCATCGCATCATTTTTACCTTGCACACCCTTCACAATATATATCACAATATGTCAATATTCTGATTGCTGTTTCTATTTTTAAATGACTATATTAACAGCTTCGTTAATTTGTTCCAGATGGCTTGTCGGGAACTGAAAACGATGTGTAATGCACAAAATTTCCCATAAAAAAATACTATTACTTACATAAATACATTTCAAACCCCCGGAATAAACACACTGTATAAGGCATGCTATGCATTAATGGGGTTGTATTGTACAGGTGCTCCCTGATTTAGGATGGGTGGTAGTTCATCCGTGTTATTGGACGGGAGTGCTGAAATGACAGCAGCAGGTACAGCATTACCTTAATGTCAC
>JAVSBV010000127.1:6058151-6075431 GCA_033117975.1 Parotocinclus spilosoma | reverse complement strand
ACACACACACACACACACACACACACACACACACACACACACACACACACACACACACACAGAGAGAGAGAGAGAAAGAGAGAGCTCACAATAATTAGGGGATATTTCAGAATAAATATAAAGCATATGATTAAAAAAGAAGCATTTGATTTTATTTCACTAAACAAGATCATCAGAAAAGCAAATGAAAAGTTCAATAAAGATGTTAGTTTAGGCAAATTAGATGCAAATTCAATTATCGTTGAGTAAGGAGTGACATATTCATGTGTGTGAACAGAAGCATGTCAAACTGGGTGAGAGTACCACACATTGACTGTTCAGTATTGTGTACACAAAGAATAGAGTGCAAACTTCTTCGCAATAATATAAAAAAAAAATAATAATAAAAAAATAGTTTATATATATATATATAAACTAAGGATGACCCCCCCCCCACCCCTATAATTACACTTGAGCATTATCAGGGACTATGGTAGCCTAGCGGTTAAGACACTGGACTCTGGACTTGAAGATCCTGGGTTCAAATCCCACCTCTGCCAAGCTGCCACAGTTGGGTCCTTAAGCAAGGCCCTTAACACACCATTGCTTGAATTGTAAGACACTACGTTGTAAGTCGCTCTGCATAAGGGTGTCTGCTAAATGACATAAATGATCTAGACTCCACCTGTCAGGAGTTGAGTGTCTGTGTGGAATTTCTTTTTGTAACTGTACAGGTCAACTGGTCTGTCTTATGTGCGGCCCCAGTTCTCTGTGAGCCAGAACTGGATTAAGTGGCTATGAAAATAAATGACTGAATGATCTGGTTCTGCATGATTTCCTCCCCTTTTAAAGGCAGGTCACTGACCCTTGAAGCACCCTTCCCCCGTTTTCCCTTTCACGTTAGCTAGAGATTCCTGCCTGCTCATTAGAGGACTCATCGTTTTCACTCGGATGCTTGGATCTTAATAGTCAGGAATAGGCGTAGGAATAACGTGTAAAATAATAATAAATAAAATAATGTGTAAAAAAGCTGATTTTCCTGTGCTCCCCTATTTATTCGTTTCATTCAGTTGCAGATAATACGATCCGAAGCACAAATAAGGGTTTTGCTTCTTTATTTTATAATCCCATTTGTGGGTTTACGTGATCCTAAAACCATGTGATAGACGATTGGATATAGTGTTTGAAGGATTCGCTGCAAGAAAATCAACGCGTTTAAATGCACAAAAATAAAAAGGAAAAAAGCAAAGAAAACCAAATCATTTGATCAAAATGAAATGAAAATTTGATGAAAGCATGTCAATCGCTTCTCTCTGACTGCGGGGAGCCACATTCCTGATATGTAAATTTCTAAGCCGTGAGTGGTCCAGCCCACAACACACCACTGTTTTTGCTCCAATCAGAGGCTGCCGTTAAAAGCAGCCGTCTGTCTTCATGACTTTTGAGAGCGAAGGCGAATCACTCAAAGGTTACTGGAGTTCAAGCACAATAACGTCGATCGATCGGTACGTCGTTCCTCCACAGATAGGTTCCTTAAAGAAAAAAAAAAATTACGTAAATTAATTATCGTTTAAAAAATGTACCGATTAAAAAGCAGCCTACCTGCTGTGATGGGAGTTAAGAAAAAATTGAGAACAGATTACACATCTGGTGGTCTGTTTAGTAGATTTCCTGTCATTATCTAACGAAAATTAGTCCTTTGTATCTGTCTATCAATAGATCTAGGAGTAAAGACAGACATCCCTGTGGTTTAACACATTTATTAACTTTTAAATCTCAGACTTTTAGTTTGAATCATTTTGCATGTTATGAAGTGTAATGTAACAAGAGAGTGACAAGTTAATTTGGCATTTACGTTTAAGGGGTTTATCTCTTTCATACAAAATAATTTGACGATATGCTGACACAAACACGTGGACAATATGTTAACCTTGACATTTTTTTTTTCACACAAATTGAGGTCATACGAGACCTTAAAAAATGCAGCTGGAGAAATTGTAACCAACAAAATAAAAAGTATCTGGGTAAAATGAAATGCTTTTTAATAAAAAGTGTTCCCAAACTAAACTACTCCAAGGCATTTGAACTTTTTCTCCAGGATGTTGATTAAGTAAATATAACTATACACCTTTGTTAGCCTGATACATTCCACTGATTAGCTTCCTTAATTACAAGTAGTCCAACCAACATTATACAGCTTGCTATTGCTTCAGCTGATTGCAAACAAACCTGTAATGTTGTAATGCTTTTAAACAAGATTTGCTTTCACATGAAATAATCAAAATTTGACTAATGTTCCTGTTTTCCAACGGCCGTGTTTGTTAACCAACAATTCACGGACAATATCTGTCACTTGCTGTTGTGAATCATTTTCAATGGCTTGATATAAAACTTGAATATAAAATTAGGCTGGTTTAACCTGTGCATCGAGTTGTTTCAGTCATTTGTTTTCCCTGTGAATAACTGATTACATTAAAATCTTAATACACAGGAAGTACACCCTTCCTTCTCTCTAATATGATCACTGTGTTCCTTTAAGTGACGCTCACTGGCATCGGAAATATACAGGAATGACAAGTTCAGGATATGACGAAATATGTTTCACTGACAGACAGTCTGTATTGTTTAACATTTGTGCAGGATGTCTAAATTATTTTCTGGACATAGCATTCCATTCTGATGAGATCAGAGTTATGTTCTGTGTTATGGTGGGCGTGCAGTGTTGGAAAATGTCCAAAACTTTGCTTTCAAATGTGACTTTGGAGACCTCATTCCAAACTCATAGATATCAAGTTCATCCCTCATTTGCTGATATAACAGGCTTTTCTCTTCTGTGAAGGCTTTCCCTCGTATTGGAAGCATGATGTACTGTACTTCAGGTTAACTTGGAAAGTATAAATGATAAAGGTTACTGGTGTTAGACAGTGCTTAGACAAATGCATCAAGTTTAAATTTGTAAAGGGGTGAAATGTTCCTTTGGGTTTTGTTGCAGCTCAAATTTGTCAATCAGTTTGAAACGCAATTCACCATGGTCATAAGTGTTGTAACTGTGGGTACTCATGCTAGACACTCGTGGTTGTTTGTTTTGCAATAACACTTCCAGTTAACCAAGCTGGCTCCAGCAAGTCATAAGTTCGATTGACTTGCTAGAATATTAGTTTGTTTATGGAGATTACATGGCAGTAAGCTTGATTTAAAAAAAAAAAAAAAAAATTATGCCCCTATGTGCAGTGGATTTGGCAGAAACTATACAATTCAGTTGTCAGTTCCCATACACACTCTCAGCAAAAATGAAGCTATTGGACTTGAGATGAAATGATTGATCCAAAAGCCATCAAGAATTAAACATGGATGCAATAAGAGAGTATGGGATAGCCTTTCCATTTGATTCTTGTAGGTAAGCTTGCATGCACATGAACAACCTTGTGTTAAGGTTGTTCCGGTCAATGGTAATGGTTTTAGAAACTTCCATCCATCCATTATCTTCTGCTTTATTCACATGGGGTTGCGGCACAGCCAGTGCCCACCTGGCATCTGGGCGCAAGGGTGGAAACAACCCTAAACGGGGTTCCAATTCATCGTAGGCAATGCAGACTCCACACAGAAAGGACCCAAGCCTTTCCAACCTGAAACTGAACCCAGGACAGTTGAGCTTTGAGGCAGCGGTGCGATTAAAATTTGATTCATCAATTCACACAATCTCTCTTGAGTCAAACTTTCTGTGTTGTGCAAGAATCTTTATTCTGTCCTTGCTGTTTTTGTTAGATAGCAGTGGTTTTTTGAAGGCTCTTCACAATGCAAAATCTGAATTAGGCAAACTTCTGGTTATTGCTCTTCTTAAAGGAACTGCTATGCTGACAGATTTGAATGCTTTTTCCTGTTAAAATGTACATTTCAGCAGGTGACCATATCTGCTTGGTGAGGATTTGGATCTTCCAGATCCTTTCTTTTTGGCAACGTCACCTGTTGTTTCAAAGTGTTGACATATTCTCTAAATAGCTGGTTTGCTGTACCTTTAGGGTCTTGTACATTTTCAGAATAGCTGCATTTGGCTTGATTGCTTTTCAGAATATTTGATCACTTGTTTAATAAAAAAGAAACATGACAGAAGACTTTTTATATCAAATATTAAAATCTTTAGATTATTTTATTTTTGCGTACAAGAAAATCTTCCTGTTTCCTGCCTGTTTTTTCTACAGTGTAGCTACTGAGCGCTACTGTTTGCTGAACATAAATGGTGGCAGTAAAATAGCAAGGTCAATAATGCCACGTCACTTCCAACACATATGTCTATAAAGTCCTAAAATGTTTGGACAGAGCTAAATTTGCATCAGACATGAATAATTCTATCTGGATTACAGTGTCTAATAGCAGACTTTTTATAATTCTTATTTTTATTTCTTCACAGGATTGTTTTGTCAACTCCTTTTGCTGTTGTGTCCTACTTTCTCATCTGGTATGTGCCTGCAGTTGAACAGGGCAAAGTCATCTGGTACCTCATATTCTACTGTGTCTTTCAGACTATGCAGACAGTGAGTATTACCCAGATCTGCTGTTTGTCATCAGTCGATTGTTATCTGCTTGCAGGTAGTTAGTTTTAATCATTTCGTTTCTTGTTTTTGTGTTGCAGTGCTTCCATGTGCCATACTCTGCCCTTACCATGTTTATTAGTACAGAACAGAAGGAAAGGGATTCAGCCACTGCCTACCGTAAGTAGTACCGTATGTACCTGTTGTAGTGCTGCCAAAAAGTTTTTAAATAAATCCATAAGTTTTTTTGATAAATCCATAATGTCATCCCATATATTGTTGATTCAACTGTTAAGGAAACTGTGGCATAACTAATTAACCATACTGTATATACAGTACATTTCTTCTCAAATAACTGAATAGAATAAATAGTACTGGGCAAAAATCTCGAGCCACCATTAGATTAGATATACCATAGTATCCTTATTAGAGTACAACCAGAAAATTAAAGACTTTAGTATGCAATATTTAAAAAATTTAAAGAAAAAAGTGGTAAGCATTTAGTGGCCTAGTAACCTACTCATACACTTGAGCAGTAGCAGCATCTGTGAGCTTTATCTAGATGCCAAATTGACCCAAGCTGAATGATCTTTTTGGAAGGGCAGCAGCCAAGAAATGCTGATAGCAACATGAAATAAACCAAATAAACATCAAGAAAAGGAGTATTGTGGATCCACGTTTTTGGGTCTAATATTCACCAATATGTTTTGTAAGGCCATTATACAATTGATAAAGCTACAAATCCAATAGTGGCCTTAGATGTTTGCACAGTACTGTACACTAAAGTGTATATAGTGTTTATTGTGGTTCATAGTTATTCTTATCACTTCTTTATTAATCTTTCCCAAATTAGGAATGACCGTGGAAGTTTTGGGCACGGTCATCGGCACTGGCATCCAAGGCCAGATTGTGGGCATGGCAAATGCACCCTGTGTACCAGTTGGAAATCCTAACTCCACTACCCAGCAATTTGGATCTGAGGTCAACATTAGTCAACCACACATTTCCCTGGACAATACAGTAAGTCCTGCATAGAGCTGTAATGAATTCTATGTAAACTGCTCACAAAACTTGGGGGATATTTAATCATTGGATATTTCACTTAGAATTATGCCCTAATTTTTGTGAGCAATATGTTACTCTGCTCCAGAGATCCGAGGTCCCATCTTAGTCTCGGACTCTGCCAGTGTGGAGTTTGCATTTCTTTCCTATGATGGGTATGCTGTTACTGTGGTTTTCCCACATTCCATATACATGCATTAGGTTAACTGGTCACTCTAAATTGCCACAGTGCGATTGTGTATGACAGGCATTGTTATAACCTAGCTGTTGTCACAACTTAAAATCGATGCTGATGTGATGTTTAAGAAAACATAACAAAACCAGCAAGCAAACAAACCCAGGTATTGAACTGTGCACCATTTATCTTGTCTTCCGTCAGAGACAGGCGTACATGATTGCATCGGGGATTATCTGTGGCATCTACGTTCTCTGTGCCATCATGCTCTTCTTTGGTGTGAAGGAATGCAAAGGTGAGCCAACGCCTTGACTATGAGTCCACCACCGTACCCACTAACACCCAGATTTACTTCTTTAGAACTGTGGATTACATTGGGAGTGGGAAAAGATCTGTGTCTGCAGATTATATAAAGTAGGATTTGGTTCATATTTGATTTGCCCATCCTCCTTTGAGAACTTTTCCACAGTTCTCATATTACAGAGTTGGCATGTTGCAGTGTGTGAGTTCTGAGTGTTAGGTGATCACATGGAAACTGAGACGACTTATTTCACCCCAGTGGCAGAGATGCAACTAAAACGGTGGATAGGGCTTTAGTTTCCTGGTTTCTCTTAGCATGCAAAGCTACACAAGCCAGTCTTTATAGAGCAGGATCAGCCCGTGGGAGAGGAAACCCGAACACCATGTGCACGTGTACTGCAGAACAGTCTGCTCGTTGTTGGGTTTTACGAAAGCATGGAGTCATAGCATTTATACTGACACAGTTTGGTCAGAAGTAACAGCTTTATGACATGTGTTTGCAATGGCCTTCTAACTGCATTAAACTGCAGTGACCATACTTGCTCTGCATGTCACAAGCGTCCTAAAATGTCATGTGTCATAGTGTATATGTATAGCTATCTACTGACGTGTTCAAAAATCTAAAGGTTTGCAAGATACAAATATGAAGCAACTAAATAAAACCAAGAAATGCTGCCTCTAAAACTAAGTGAAGAAACAAAACAAGAAGAAATGTTTTTCTACTGACAGCATGTGGTAGAACCAGAACATGTGGGGAATGTTTTGAATTAATTTTGTTACACAATGCAGGCCTTGCAGAAGATAACATGGAAACCCGATACAGTATTTGCCTGATAGACCTAACTGAGTTGATATACTCGCTGCTATAGTCATACTATACAGAAACAGGTATGCCACATTTAGTAACCAACGTCCCTTCACTATAATGACCATGGTCTTTAACAATTATGATAAATTATAACAGGAAATAAAAACCTGTCTTTTAACTCTGTACATCCCAGCCATACGCTGTACTTTTTGTTATCCCACAATCTGTATATTCTTTCTAACATATAAATATGGGAATTAACCGTACAGTCGCAGCCGACTTGATGGATCATCGATTTCCACACATTTCTGTCCTTTATCGATGTGATCCATAAAGTATTACGGCAGGATAGTGGAGTAGTTTGCCATTGCTTTCCCCACCCCTCCCCATTTATCCGGGCTTGGGACCAGCGTGCAGCTGTTTCCAGTTACACGGCTGGGGTGTTTTGCATACGCAAGTCAATGACAATTTGGAAATGCCAATTAAGCTAACACGCATGTCTTTGGGCTGTGGGAGGAAACCGGAGTACCCAGAGTAAACCCACGCACACATGGGAAGGACCCAAGCCGCTCCACCCTGGGATTGAACCAGGGACCTTCTTGTTGTGGGGCAAGCGGTGCTACCCACTGTGCTGCCCGTGTCTTTGGAAGCAAGGAGGAAACTGGAGCATCGGGAGTAAACCCATGCAGACATGGGGGAGGACATGCAAAATCCATATTGGTGGAGTCCAAGGCCAGGAGCAAACCAGAGATCATAGATCTCAGGCCGGGGACTGATACTGAACAGTAAGCAATGTCTCATTGGTGGCAATTCAATTCATCTTAAAGGTGTCTGATGGAATTTAGGTCAAAAATCCGTGCAAGTCATCTGTTTTTTATCAACGTTGGCAAACCATTTCCTTTGGACTTTTTAGAGGGATAGGGCAGAACGTTGAACTGACCTGTTGGGAAAGTGGAACCTTATAAATATATCACATTGAGAGTCACTGAGGTGCTCAGTAACAACCCATTCTACTTCTACTGCCTGCATCTGGACATTTTATAGCTGTATGATTATTATGGTGATCCTGTTAGCGGTAAGTGGGACTAAAAATAACAGAGAGCACTAATTAAAAGATGGGTCTACACCCTAGAGCCATAAAGTGTACATTCAGATGCTTATTTACCATAGTCAAGGTCACACTGGATCACAGGAACACGAGGTGGGAACAAATTTTCATGGTCTATCGCAGTCTATTCCCCGGCTTTCACACAAGGAGAACAACTCAATCTCATTTACATTTATAGCATTTAGCAGATGCCCTTATCCAGAGCGACTTCCAAAAGTGCTTTTAGTTCTTGCTAGCAGACCAAACGTCATGTAAGCAGAAATAAGAAGCAGCCCAAGAACACAATCCAAACAGAACATGATAATATCTGATGAATAAAAGAAAAACACACAAGCAATGTTTTTTTATTATCATTATTTATCACTGTACTAAAGTGCTGAGTGAAGAGGTTTTTAGTTGCTGTGAATGTGATGTGGAAGTTTTTGATGTGGAAGTTTAGTGCCCACCTGGGCACCAGGCCGGAGAGAAGTATTAATACTTGTCTTTGTTTCATCTTACATGGTGGATCCAGTTAAGCCAAGCTCATGTCTCTGAGGGCACATGGTACAGAGCGTAGTTTAATTTGAGCCTTTAGATAAGATGGTCCTGTTCCATTTTTGGCTTTGTAGGCAAGCATTAGGGTTTTTGTATCTGATGTGGGCTGCTACAGGAAGCCAGTGAAGTGAATGCAGCAGTGGAGTGACATGAGAAAACTTTGGTAGATTGAAAACCGAGCCAATACATTCTGAATGAGATGCAGGGATCTGATTGTGCGGGTTGGAAGACCAGCCAGAAGAGCATTGCAGTAGTTTATAAAGTAGTTGTTGATAAAACAAGAGGCTGGACAAGCACCTGGGTAATTTCCCTGGAAAGGAGGAGGCGATTTCTCCTGATGTTGTAGAGCAGGTAAACCATTTCCTTATGGAAATGACTCATGACTGGGTCAAGTGTAAATATGAGCAGAATTTAGCTGGTTGTCTAAGATAAATCCAAGATTTATTGCATTTTCCAAAGGTGTAATGGAAGAGCCATTAGCTGGGAGATGGCAAGATCTTGATTAGGGACCCATCTGCAGGAATGTCCAAGTAGTGCTGTGGTCTAGCTTCAGATGATGAGCTGACATCCATGATGATATGCTCTCCAGACATGCTGAGATAAGGGTGGAGACCTGAACATCTGATGGAGGGAAAGAAAGGATGACCTTTCAAGTGTCAACAGCATAACAATAACAGGAGAAGCCATGAGAGGTTCTGAGTTCACCAAGAGAATGGGTGTAGAGAGAGAAATGAAGAGGTCCCAGAACTGAACCTTTTGGAACTCCAGTTGTAAAGACACATGGTTCAGATGCAAAGTCTCTTATGGTTAACTGTGTCAAAGGCAGCTGAAAGTCTAGCACAATCAAAACCGATGAAAGTCTGGATGCTCTGGCAGCCTGAGGTTTCTCAGAAATAGTCACCAGGGCCGTTTCTGTGGAGTGAGCCGGCTTAAAACCAGACTGGTTCTGATCTTGTATGTCATTATGTGTGAGAAAGGTTGAAAACTAGCTACAGGCAGCACATTCAAGTATTTGTGAGAGAAAAGAGAGACGTGATACTGGTCTAAGACATCGAGAGTAGAAATCTAAACACCTAAAGTAACCAGGAATCAGCTGTCAGACACCAAGATTACTCCCTGTTCCTGTAATTAAAGGTTCAAAATGATTTGGCTTGAATCCATGTGTCCGTTTTATTATATTTATTGCAAAAATGACCATTAGAAATCGTTTACAGAGACTGGATATCGACAGCATGTATTAACAGCTGCTGGAATGTGAGGAAAAGTACACCAAATATTACAAATAACTGGTCCACCCTTTAACTCACAGCAATACTCTTCTAATCCTAAACCTAATTTATTAAAGTGGGATTGAACCCCTTTCTGTCTCTCTCTTTCTCTCTTTCTATCTTTCTCTCTCTCTCTCTCTCACACACGCACGCACACACACACACACACACGCACAGAGGCTACTGGATACGAAACGCAATTATAACACTTATTTTTGCATTAGGATGGTTTGGGTTGGCACTCCAATTCATTATGGGCAACCAGACAGCCTATAAACTAGCTTATAACTCTCACACACACAGACACACACACACACACGGGCACGCTTGCACACAAACACAAGACAATGACTCTCTGAGATGGTCGCCTAGCAACAGCAAGGGCTAAAAATAAACTGCACACACATTATATCACTCAAAACAATGGATCCAGCCGAGGCAGCTACTTAGAATAGCTAAAGATCTGCACAAGTACTAAATCTGTCACACTCATTTCTTTTTTTGTGGTCCGTCTCTTGTTTTCTCTTGACTGTGGAGGACTATTCTGAGCACACAAACACAGCAAACTGAGACATTAGGAGAAGTCGGAAGTCCTCACAACTTTCTCTGTCCTATAACTATACGGATAGTAACACACAGACACACACACACACACACATACACATACCACCCACTTATGTTGATAGCACAGAGTAACGGCAGCTGTTACAAATACTGACCTCAGCAACATCAACAGTAATGTTTGTAGAGTTGTAATTTGACAGCAGTGAATATAAAACAGTAATAATAATAATAATAATAATAATAATAATAAAACACCTGTAGCATTTGAACACACAGTGTGTACATAAACAGCATGGCAAAGTCACTGGCGGTGCCTGTCCATAGTAAGATGGTGGCCATGTCCTAAATGACACGTCCCACATTCTGTATAGTCACTTGTTCAGTTAAGATCTGTCAAGCATGTAAGTGGGAGGACCAGAAAGCGGTTTCTGGAGATTGTCTGTTTGCAGAAATCCTAGGAGAGTCCCGTTGATCTGTATGACACAAGCCAACACCGGCTGTATGCGAGTCCATGTGCGAACGCTCCTCCACGAATGCTGAACTTGTTCAATGGAGCTGCTGTTTGAAGAGGATGGAGCTGACATTGTGTGCTCCACAGAAGAATTAGTTATCCTTCAATGCCATAAAATAGTAGTTGTTGTGTAATACAGACTGTTGTTTGTCGGTTAAGGAGTCAGCTAGAAGGAAATTTGGGGGAAATGAGGTCAAATCACAAAAAATGAGCTTTCTGTCAGTGGGGATCCCAAAATCAAGGCAGTTTAAAATAGTCCTTAACACCATCGTTATTCTGATTTGTCACAACCTTCAGTCTGATTGGTCCTTCATCTTAATTTCTGAGTACTGTCTGGGAACGTCTTCTCAAATCTGCTGTTCTTCATACATGAAACATAATGTGGCACCACAATGCTTATGATAACTGACTATTGGTCGTTTAATCCATGTTGATCTGTCCGGCTCAAGTCAACACTGGCTGTCTGTGAGGGCATGTATGACCGGCTCATAGATAGAGCTCTACTCCACAAAGGCTGATCTGTCCTGTAAAGTTGCATGGGCTGCTGTTCAAAATGTGGCTGACTTTGTGTGTAGTATACTTCTAATAAACATGAGGGGATATTTCAAAATAAAAATATCCCCAAATGAAATATCCCCTCATTTTTGTGAGTCGTGTATGTTATCCTTTACTGTCCTAGAAGAGTGGATGTTGTGGAATAAAGGAGACTCTGTTTGTCTGTTTGGGAGTAAACGAGGACTAAAATTAGGGAAATGAGATGAACTCACCACTGAAGGTCCTCTTTGGTGGGACCAGTGTAAAGCAGTCTTGTATGTTTTTTAAAACATCTTCATTCTGACTGGTCCTTTAACGCAATATTTGAGTACAGTCTGAAAGTGCCCTCAAGATTTTCCTTCATATGCACCAATTATAACATGATATTACAACGCTTAAGGTACTGGTCTATTGACCCTCTAGTCCATGGTGGAACCATGGCATTGCCAAGCTGGAACCAGACCCTTAATTCTCAAATTCTTGGATTGTACCTTGTAATACTAATTAATTAATACTAAAGGTGCGCTTCTGCCATGTATAAACGCCAGTATAAATGCAACAGTCCTAGCTTCCTGTCGTGCAATAAGAAGAATTATGAAACATGCTTCCACATTGTATAGCAAGACCTTCATTCAATTGTATTCCACTTAACATATGAACCTGTCAGTCCATCTCGGTCCAAATGCCTTTTTTTCGAATATCAAGATGCACACAGTAACAATACTGACGAGACACCACTGAAAAAAACACAGTTGTTTTCTGAAACTAGAGCTGCTTATTGGCTCAAACAGGAGGAAGGTGTGAACGAACGGAGGGCTTTAGGCTCACTGGTATGGATGACTTTAAGACAAGTTGTTACGGTAAGGCAAAGGGACGTAGGAACTCACAGTAAGGTACTGCTTACAAAACGATTTAAAGAAAGGGACGCTCACAGTTCATTTAAAATGCTTATATGTGACTCTACTATAAGAATTAAACCTAAAGTCTCTTTACATGCTTTATTTCACCCTCTCTCAGAATCCAGGAATGTGGCAGTACGCTTCGAGAGAAGCCAGCAGAATGTAAATAAGCCAAAGAGCGATGAAGAACAAGGATGTGACCAGCTTGCAAGTTCGTGGGCCACCCAGTTCTCCTCCGGCCACTGAGGGGCGGCGTCGATACAACAGCACGCTAGCACATACCACACACAGAGCTGTGAAGAGCGTTACAGAGAAAGCCAGGGAGCCTGGATCCACATGAAATGCTTTGCCCTTGCTGCGCCAGTACACGGCAGCAATGGTCCATGCCACGCCGATTCCCAAAAACACGTTCACCGCGTTGCTTCCCGTCACGTTCCCGATGGAGGCATCAGCATACTGGTCCTGAATGGCAGCTACCTTACTGGCAAAGGTGTCTGTGAGACAAGGATAGAGAATACACTTTAATTACCCATTCATTATTATTTTAACACCATACAGCAATAACTGATAATGGCTGCTAATGAATGGAGTGGTTCATTAACAATAACCAGTCCCACCATGCCCGGAGACGATGTACTTCCAATAACTTAAATCTATTTGTTATGTATTTTGAATTTTATTACTAATTTAATTTTTATTACTGATTTAAATTGTATGATTTACTTAATTTTACTATTACAATAACCTAATTATTCATTTAACATCTAGGCCACCCAGGGCCGCCTGGTCTTGGTTTTAAGTCTTGCTCCTCCCAAGGTTTCTTCAGGGAGTTTTTCCTTGCCACTGTCGCTGTAGGCTTGCTCAATTTGGGATTGGGCTTTTAAGATAATATAATATTGTAAAGCTGCTTTGAGACAATGCTTTATTGTGGAACGTGCTATAGAAGTAAATTTGAATTTGGAAAAAAATGGAACCAAAAACAAAAAAAAGGGGAACAAATGAATGTGAAGTTAATGCCCCGTGTCCTGTAAAAGCATAGTAGTAAGGCCCTTTACTGTAGGTGCCTACATGACCAAAAAGAGACCATGTTTTTAAACTTTAGATTGTGTGACTCCCTCATAAACCAGGCTGGTTGAGGGAAAATCATCATAGCCTGTCACATTAAACTCTAAACATTATTAGTAATGTTAACTCTTACAAATTAATTAATTTCCATCTGTATTAACACAATATAGGTAAAAGAAAGTCTAATTAATGATTAAAAATATCTGGTGTGGATATGTTGAATATCAGCCCCTTCAGAAGAACCATTATAAACTTAATGAAAACAAAATGTATTAAGTTATGTATTAAGTTAAATGTATTTAAGTTAAGGCACTTAAATCCTAGTTATTGTAGTTTTTTATTTTAAGATTAAAAGAATGTTGTAAAGTAAAATGTGTAAATAAAGCTGGATAAACAATTATTTTAAAGCAATTTGATATGAGGATATATGATTTCCTATAGGCACTGTAGGCTTGGATTTTTAACTCCACTGTTTTGACTGCATGATTCCATAAATGCTAAATGTCTTTATTTTTTATACCTTCAGTATCATTTTACAACAGGAACAATAACAAGACAGTAAATAAATCCTTCTGAGAAGGTCTGATTAAACGTTTTCACTGTTTTATACTGTCTTATCCATGTAATTTAATACAATCCTTAATAACGTACTGCATTAATTGACTCACAGACCTGGTATTGAGGTGCCCAGTGCTACGAACACCACAGCAGTGACTGAGTCCTTCAGACCAACAGTACAGCCAAAATGGGATGCCAGATCTCCCGTCACTGCCGTTAAGATGCCAATCAAAGAAATGGATACGAGGAAACATGCCCAGCCATTCCAGTATTCTGTGGGTGGCACAAAGGCGAAGAGAACTTTCCAGAAGACAGTGAGAAAATGCATGATGTAGTCAAAGCAGGAGGGAAGGCGCTCTTCACCGCTCTCCTCATCATCATCGTCACCTACAGGGTCAATGGAATGAGTTCAGACAGTGAGAAGGGGGCAACAATGAATATTTCATGTTGCATATCAGCGATAAAGGGCAAAGCAGAATAAAATATAAACCATCACTCAAACTGGTCTGAACTTACTCAAGGTCAGAGCGAATTAATCAGTGTTTAACCCATTGCATTCATTATCATTCTTCAAACCATCTGTTTAATAAGCACTTAAATGCCACAACACTGATTCATAATCCCACCAAAACTATTTCTATAATCTCTGGACAAAAGGGACAAGATGGTAAACAGGAAGTGACCCAACCTACCTGCGCTCACGGTAACGGCACTGACAAACTGCTCCCTCCAGCTGCTGCTGCCGACTACCAGAGCCAGATTGGTCTTCTTAATGAGCTTATCTACTGTGCTCTACACACACACATACACACACACACACACTTTACGTGTATTTACATGGTAAAACGGCAAACCATTAACAATTACAATCAATTATAAAATGAAATTTTCATAGCAATCTAATTCTGAACAATTCTAATGGGCCATTACAGATTAATCTCAGGAAATGTAATTATGCCTGAGAGCAGATAAAAGTGGACCTGGAGATATATTAATATAGTTTGAGCTCATGACTGTCATGCACGATTGTTTTTGTCTAATCATAAATTCGTACTAAACTGGCATTCCCTCCCCCAGATGCACCCAATGTGACACTCATCAAAGCCAGAAGCATACCTGTTAAGTATCCTGATTTGGCTGGGAAACTACTGGATTTTACCTCTACCGCCGTCCACCCATATTAGTATTTTCCCATACATTTCCCTTATTGTAATTTAATAAAAAAAAGACATTTCTCCAAACTGAAATGTCACTAACCTCGTGAGAACTGGTGAGAAAGATTGTCACAGAAAATAGGATGTTATTCCCGCCCACATATACACTCTTTCCAAAAAAGGATACAAAGTCTGCAACAACTCTATAATAAGTCAGTGAATGCCAGAGAACCATAAGTGAGCATGAAATACTAAAAATGTGTAATGAAAATAAAATCACTTTAAGTCAAGCAATGTGCATATATGCTGAAAATCAGTCAAATAAATAAATGTTCTTTAATTCCCTTTTGTGTTTTCATTTAGGCTGTATTATAAGAATGACCACAGCATTTCAGTGTCAACAAAGGTAGGCCTATCAGATTCTGATCATCTCATTGTAGTTTGTAAGTGGTTCACAGGTGGTTATTTTAGATTTCTTGTAAACCTGATTTAAAATGTAAGGGATACTGAAGCTCAGCTGGGCTGGTGGGACGGCTCGAAGGGCGCGGGGGGAAATTGTCCCTTATTTTTGGTGCTCAGATGGCACCTGCATGACTCAAACCTTAGAGGAGCTACAGTCTTAGATGACTACCCAACCTGAGCACCTTTGATTTGAATACTATAGACAGTACAGGTGTGCTCATGTTAATGGCCATCCAATCAACGTCCTCAATAATAAATCTATAATAATCATAATATATTCTAAAAAGACACATTTGCTATGCGCAGTAACCCTAAGGGTTACATTTATGGCATTGTTACCTTGAACTCATAGGACTCCTCAATCACCACCTCCAGCCTGGCATGCTCCCCTAGACTGGGGCACCCCATCTTGGCTACCTCTTCCTCCTCAGCTCCTACTGCAGGCTTGTTCTCATTGGAATCACCTAAAGACAGAGCATACTGGCTTTAAATCTGGTAAAGCAAAAGTTAAATAAGGTTATGGTGGTAACTGAATTGTGCACTAAGGTGTGAACATGCAGGCTATTGCTGTAATTAACAGTAAGGGAAGGTGGTAGTCTGCAGGTGCTACATCCCCTATAAATGTTTTTCGGTGACAACCAATTATTTTTAGAGGTAACTGGTTTTCCTGGTGGCAGATATTAGCATACGCTACACTTTTAACCTAGTGCTGGCGTTCACATTAAAGCTGAGAATTCTGTTCAGAGCAGGGTCGGGTGTACACTTCTTCAAACTGACTACATATTTAATAAATTAGTCTGTCATTTCTATAAAAACTCATTGGTTTTGAAATGATGCACTGCTTAACATCCATCCAATCACTGGGTATTCACTTCTAATAGAAATAAAAGGAATTATAATAGGAAAAATGTCTTATTTATACAGAATGTCATGCAGATTTCAAACAGTGCATATCTGTATAAGCTCGTACTTCTCATTAAAAGGAATACTGGTTTTAATTCGAACCCTTCGTAATGTCCTGCACCTGTGACATATGGGTGATTACCAATTAAAAAGGAAAGCAGTTTACGTAACAATTATGCTGAAAGTCTAAGGGTAGTTCTTGATGCCAACAGTAATTATATTATTTTATTATATTATTCCGAAATTCAGTTACATTTTGAAGGGGTGTTTATGTATTATGATCATAAGCAGATTGGCCTGATTGCACATGCACACTAATACCTAATGAGAGAAGGCAGGAGTCGTTTTCTGTTTGCTTCAGTGGTGTCTTCAAAGGCAGATTTTTATGTGTGTGTGTGCGTTTTTTAAATAATGCATATTATTTAAATTGGGTTTTCATAGCATTGTTTCAAAGCAGCTTTACAAAAATCTAGGCCCAAAACCAAAACCGAGCAAGCTTAGGATGAAAGTGGAAAGGAAAACTTTCTGAATGTGACGAGGAAGAAATGATGGAAGACAAAAGCCAACCTCAACCTAACTGAGCAGTCTAGATTTACAGGGGTTAGACAATGAAACTGAAACACCTGGTTGTAGATAAAGGTTTGGCTAGAGCAGCCCGGTCGTGTATATTGACCCTGTGGGTCCTGACAGACAGTTCTGGTGGAAACAGGAGAGTTGAGGTGCACATTTAATTCTGCCATGATTTGGGCAGCTGTGGCTTTATGTTTTTTGGATATAATCCGGGTTAGAACCTGTTGGATGTGGTTGGTCGTTCTTGGTGGTATGCTGACATTACCCTGGATACCGTGGCTCTTGATACATCACAAA
>JAVSBV010000127.1:6044312-6058051 GCA_033117975.1 Parotocinclus spilosoma | reverse complement strand
TTGACTCGGGACTTGAGTATCAAGACTTGAGACTTACTTGTTACTTGCAACTTAGTGACTTGTTCCCATGTCTGCTGAGTAATCATCGGTTCTGTTTCATTACCCAGTGAGTGCCCTTGCTGGCTACTTCCTATGTTGGCCATTTTCTTAGTAAAGCTTTATATCCAGCAATGAAACCCTAAAACTGGTTAATAGGACAGTACACTGTATTACTGACTGTGTTAGTAATACCCTTCTGTATGAGATCTGTGGTTTAGGACATTTAGCCTGTAACTGGTGGTTAATTAATTGATTAACAATAGCAAGCGTCAAAGTATTCATATATGAAATTTATAAAAATTGTGTAAAAATACACAATTACATATTTAATGCCTAAGACACAGAATAACAGATGCGATGTCATTCAGTAGTTAAATTTTAAGTCTTCCCCATAGTCCTAAAATACATTTTTAAGCATATTTAAGTACAAACAATTTTACTATCAAAAGTCATTATATTACTTTACTCTATGTAGCGTTGGAAAATAATAATGATAATAAAATTATGATAATATAATACATAATAATACATTATTATTATTAGAATTATCACATTGTTTTTCTTATTTGTAGGTAATTGACTAATTAGATATATGCATTAACGAGCAGATGTACCTAATAAAGTGTCCAGTTGGCATATTTAGCATATACAGTACAGTGCATGATTTAAAACAATGGTTCTAAAGTTATGCAAGAACACAGTCCTTTCAACATTGAGTCAAATCGATAGTACAGTCACTTTTAAAGCCTCCATTTGTATTGTACTCACTGTATACTCACTTGGATTGTGACTTAAGTTTCATGCTATAAGAACTACAGCAAGTAAGAGTGGTCAAAAACCTTTTTTTCCAATGTAGAGTGACAACTGTCTATAGAATCACTAAGAATCAGCGATGGGACTAAAATTTCAGCGCACCACTGCATAAGGGGGTCATTTCAAATGTTGTAAGCAAAAGTTCACATGTTTTTGACATTCACATATGGGTCATTTTCCTCTGTACACAAGTGAGTATTTTTTTCCATATTTGTTTAATTAGGATATCATTATGTACTATTGGGGCTTGTGCGAAAATCTGATTAAGACACAGTTATGCAAAAATACGGCACCACTGTACAAGCAATTAGTAGTTTAGGGTCTTAAGCACTTACCGACCTCTATCACCCCATTAAAAAAAAAATCGAAGTAGTTGCTCAGCACACTCTTGCATCACTTGCCTGTGCTAACTGGTTATCTCGTTAAACCACTTTCTGCATTTATGACCATATACTCCATGGCTTTCATCTTTTGTAAATGAGTCACCTGTCCTGCTCTGCTACAGTTGAGCTCTTTTAGTCTCCAACTCCTTTAGTTCTAATTAGCGGTATGCTTGCTTGTTTTTGTTTCTTCCATCTTCTTGTCAGAGAAGTGCGTTCAGCCTCTCTGCCTTTCTGCTTTACCTTAGTGCACTGCAAAAGAATGGTGATAAAGCGCTCAGCCTCTAAACAGGGCCTCTGTCACAGGATTTCACTGCCTGCTGCAAGATAAAGAACTCTCGTCTTAAAAAAGTTGTTCAGTATTTTTAGAATTAGGCTGCACTTTACACTTTCAGCAACCCTGTTAAATTAGCATTTTGCTCGATATGGGAATAGTTGGTTTCGAAAGAGGTCTCCACGTATCCCGCTGGCATCAAAAGGTACTCAAAGTGCAGCAAAGGTCAAGTGTGTTTTTGCTTGGCAGACTGAAATATTGGAGGGTGGAGTTAAAATCTCTGAGCTTGCGTAAAAAATCACATCAGTTCATCTTGGTAGAATTGACAGTAATTCAGTTGTGTGAATCAATCCTATCTCAACTAAGCTTATCCTGCTCAAACCACCTGACACTGAATTCATTATGAAAACAAACCTGTAATTGTCCTTATCAGGCTGGAACTGTGGGTTAACATTTGATTTGTGCAAATGAGCTTGTGAGCAGATGGTTCAATTTAAGCATGGTTAAATATAATTGGGTCTGATTTTGTCACTGCGTATATAGCGAGGACATCAAAATATGTATTTCTGCATTCAAGAAAAGTGTTGTGCTCCACCGATTATAAATGTTTGTTTTTATTAACACTGTTAATCAGAAATTTTAATTTTTCTACATTTCTGCATTTGGCATTTGCACTTATTATCTGCTGCTGAACACATCTGACCTGACCGGTAAGAAACAGTGAAGGAAACAAATATTTTGTTAAAGTCTGTTCTAATTTTTGTTTTCAGTATATTTAGTCAAGTCCAATGTACATTATTTCTATAGTGTTTTTATACAGCCAAGCATTGTCTCAAAGAAGTTTTACAAACATTCATACCCAAAGCCCTACAGGATGACAGTGGAAAGTAATAACTTCCTAAATGTTATATGCACTTTAGGTGTCCCAGCCTCATTGAGGTGCCTATAGGATATATTTCAGAATTAAACTATGTTACCTAACAAATAAGTGTTTTAATATACTACTTACAAAAGATTTGTGATATTTAAAAATATTTCCCATAATAAAATATCCCCTAATTGATGTGAACAGTGTAGACCAAATACACATACACTAAAGAAAAGAATAGAGAACTTAGTTAAAGAAAATATAATAAATACAACATCCATAATAATAATAATAGTAATAATAATAATAATAATAATAATAATAATAATAATAATAATGATAATAATAATAATATAGACTCTAATAATTAAACAATGTTCACTCTATTAACACAGTGGTCAGAGTATTGTGGCCTGGGCCTGACGTGGTTCCTCTGAGGCAGGACAACTTGCTGTCATTAATGGAACAATGAATGCTGAATATACCAGCAAATTCTTTAAAATGTCACATCCCTCTAATCTTCTGAACTGAATTTCAGGAGATATTGAATCACAGAGCAATATGACACCAATGACATTAAGAACACCAGTCATTCAGCCATAAATTGGTTAAAGAAGTCTATAGTTAAAGTTTTTGAATGGCCAAGTCAAAGTCCTAAACTTAAATTGATGTTGTGGAAGGACCGTAAGCAGTTCATGTGCATAAACCCAGCAACAGTTTAGACTAAAGTTCCTCCAAGCTGACAGTTACTGGAAATGTGAAGCTATAGTCAATGCAGCACAAGTGGGTCACACCAGATACTGAGATGTTAAAATATAACATTCTATTGACATGTATGTAATACTGGATCAATAAATAATTGAGTGAAATATAATATTTTCGGTTCATTTGTTTAGTTAGGTTGTCTTCATCTACTTTTAGGACTTTAATGAAAATCTGATGTTGTTTCAGGTCATTTGTATGCAGAAATATAGATGAGTGCACCACTGTAGTCGTGATTTAGCTGCTGTTCAGACAGTAAAGACATCAATTTGTGTTTCTGCAAGTGTTTAAGGCAGCTGCGAGCTGTAAATTAGAAGAGTTTGTCTTCATTAGCACAACTAATGGAATAAAAGTCGAATTGTTTACCCAGTCTAATTCCAATTGGGTGTGTCTCTGTTCAGGTTGTAAGACTGTTATCAAAGCTGTTCGATTTTAATTGATGTTTTAATTGATTAACATTGCTTGCAGAAGTTCAGGCTCTTTCAGATTAATTAGCATTGAATTCTAAACCCTAAAAACTAGACATGCACTGATGTTGGCCGATCTATGACCGGCTGATTCAGATTTTGGCCTAAGAAAGATGGCAGGACTGTGTTTTGTACCTGCTCTATTGTCTCACTAGCTTTAGCTTTATGGCCTTGGCCACATAAATCAAATATCAATCACTGCAAACTTTTTCAAAGTGTACTTTATCATAGCCTTGATAAGAGCATTTCACTAATTAGTTCAAGGGTACAAGTACAAGCAAAGACGCTGATTTGTAACTGACCCCATTAAAACACAGTCTTGTGATTTATTCCGAGCCTAAATGGTAACATGTAACACGTGATGTGAGCTTGTGCCAACTAATAAATGACAGATTAAAGCAGATCACAGACTCACAAAAACTCAAAAACATTCAATGTTGGAACCGGGAAACAAAGATATGGTGACTAAGCATAAACTGTTTAAGTTTAAAGGTTCTTATACACAGGAATTTATAAATAATGTTAGTCAAAGCACTGTGCTGTTCATGTGTGTGGGTGAGTTTGTATCTCTGTTGCCGTCACTAGTGCAAAAGTGTAGGCTAAATGCGACTGGGGAAGAATCGGTTATATTTGACTGATCACGCAGGAACCCGGTTGATTGTGGCCAGTGAATCGTTCACCGATCGATCAGTGAATCTCTCTTAGCCATTTGAGGACCAAGGGCCATATTTGTCCCATGCTTTTAAATGCGATTGAAACAACCTACAGTCCTGAATGGGTTGAGAAAGAAACACTTGAGGCATCTTTTTCCTGCAACACATCACTTTAACTCTTTCGGGACCGTAGGCTGGCGTCCATTTAAAAGTATGAGACAAGTACCCAAAGGGTTAAAGCCCTTTATGAAACACCGTGTTGACTTTTCTGATGCATGGTTTTACTATTGTCTATTGACCAGAACTGTGGATCAATATCAAGTGAATTTTAGTCTGATGTTATGAGACTAACGAAACGTTGCACAGCTCTTAATTGCAACAGTATTAATTAATTGCAATGGCTTTTTTGCGCTGTATAATGATTAGATTTATATACAAAATAGGTTAACAAGTGTAGCTAATAAAGTGACCAGGCAGTGTACAAGGTGGAGCCTTAGTCATTGTTTGCCCTAGTACAATTCGGTTACCGGAGAGCTTTTTCTGTGAAATTTTGTCCCAGTTTGTGTGAATGATTTTCATCGGCGTGCCCATATGCCTGTGCAAAAAACAAAGCATCCACTCACGCATTTATCACTCACCCGCTGTAACGCCCAATATATGTGAACTGTCTCTTTAAGAGACCCTTAAACAAAGTGCGCAGGTTGCACTGTGTAGTATCAGAGAACGTTGTGCTGAACTAGACAATACAGGGTTACATCATTTAGCTTATTTACGTTATTTAATCTTTTTATTTCTGTAAGTAATGCCTCTGAGCTTTGGTTCTTAAGTTGATGTATAAAAGCTGTAATAGCAAGTTTATTACGATCGTTGTAGTAAATACACTGAGTAGTGAAATATCCACCGACGTGAGTACGAGTCTCCATCTGTTCTACATGCTTATATTTCGCCTCCCAAAGCTCACTTCTTACTGGGTTTGAGTGGAAACCTAAAGAGAGGATGACTTCAAGCATTACACTATTCATTCTGGCTATAAGTTATTAAGCTATAAAATATAGTTATTTTCTATAAAATGTATTTTTGTTAATATTTTGGATTGTCTGGAATGGATTAATCAGATTAAATTGATTCTAATGGGAAATATGGCTTCAGTTATCGTACATTTCGGGTTTTGTCAGGCACTTTTAAACAGATGAAAAACGAGGTTTCAATGTACATAGATATTTATGTAGAAAATACCTGAATTTATCTAAAATTATAATAGAAATAAAACAAGAAATATTATTTTCAATAATATTGATAGAATAAATATGTACAGTAAAGTGTATTGATGTATATAAATAATTTTAGTGATGATTAATATGAAGTCCAGCGCGTGCCATACAGACAGTCGTTTTGCCAGAGCTTAGCATGATAGATCAAGGAAAGAGGCTGCTTTTAAACTGACTGACTTAGACATGGATACTCCCTATCTCCTCACAGATAGCACAAGGTTATGTAGTGTGTGACTGGGGTAAGAGTAGTCCAGTAATGATACTTAGTGCTCTGTGCACACAGTATTGCTGGTGAACTTCTTTGATGTCAGGGAGCTGTGTGCCAGTGATGCACCAAGAAGTCTTCTACACCCTTTTCTAGGGCCTTTTCTGTCAGCCACAGAAGTGCCGGCATAACACACTGTCACACAGCTGGACAGTACGCTTTTTTAGCGGTGTATTGAAAAAAGTAAAGCCGCTGTGCCTTCTTTACCAAACAGGCGTTGTTGAAGGTCCAAGAAAGATCTTCAGAGCTACGGAAACTCAGGAACTCATGAAGCCTGAAACACCCTCTAACTCAGCTTTGTTAATTTGGTCAGGTCAGACCCATAGTTTTAAAGCTGTCCACATTAAGCTCTTTCTTGTGGTGAATCAGAAATAAAAAAATGCCATTAACGAAGTTACAAAAATGTATCAGCATTTAACATAAGCATGGAAAAAATCAAGCAGGTATTATTATTATAACTCTTTTGCAGGTTGGTCAATGAGAGTAATTTGCAAACAGAACTTCTCAACTACCAATTCCTCTACAGATAAAAAAAAAATTCACAAACAAAACATTTCAACAGAGAGCACTTAACTAATTAACTAAACATCACCATTATGTTTCTGGTGTTTGTAAATAATATTACAAAAGTACAGGAATGTTCCCTTTAATGACCAACCTGTTAATGCTCACCACTTTAACAGCCGAAGTCTTACATTTTAAAAGAAAATAAAAATATGTCTTTTAACTGCAGACGTTGTGTGATCACCTGTATAATTATTGTGTATGGTTGTGCATCGTTGGTGTAAATCTCCATGTAGTATAAAAAGCTTAGCGTATGTATAAACGTTTAGGCTTTGGGCGGATGATAGCATTCCAGTCGTACTTTCAGTGGTATTTCTGGTATACATACCTATTGTTTCTACACAGTTTTTTTTTTTGTGAAAAGCCTTTTATATTTAAATTATAAGAAAATAAAAAGCCTTTGTAATAATGTCCAGTCAATTACCATTTTGGTCAACGACCTGTTGCACAGAGCATACTGTAATGCGGTCATTCATTGTATAACAATTATATAAAAAAAATATATGTTCTGAAGTACAACTAGACTGCTAATTAAATCAATACTATGGTAGGATTAGTCAAGTCAAGTCTAGTCAATTTATTTCTATAGCGCTTTTTACAATACAGTATTGTCACAAAGCAGCTTTACAACAAAGAGGTTTGATGCCATACAGAATTATAGTGTAAGAATTTAGTATGAGAGTCATTGTGTCCCTAATGAGCAAGCAGAGGCGACAGTGGCAAGAAAAAACTCCCTGGGATTTTAAAGCCATTTTATTCAGGTACATCTGCCATATTGTTGAACTTTATAGTCCATGTGTTTCTCTACATAATTTACTCTCTTCTCTATTGGTCAGGACCCCCACAGGACCAGCACAGATCAGGTATTATTTGGGTGGTGGATCATTCTCAACATTGCACTCACACTGATGTGGTGCCGGTTCAGACACAGCAGTGCTGCTGGAGTTTTTAAACACTGTGTTCATTCACGTGTCACTCTAGTAGACACATCTATCATGTTGCTCCACCTCGTAGATGTTAAGTCACAGACAGTCATCTGTCAACTCACCTGATCACAAAGTTTGTTTAAGGTATTCTCTAGTGGATTGTCAGTGCTCGCTGAATGCTGCCTACAGGATGCTGGTGACCAGACATTTTTGGTATTTGGATTATTACCTTCAAACACTGCCACTGAAGTGTTTAAAAACCCCAGCAGCACTGTTGTGTCTAATCCACTCATAACACACTAACACACCACCACCACACCAGTGTCACTGAGGTGCTGAGAATGATCCACCACCCAAATAGTACCTGACCATAGTGACCATTACAGAACAGAGTAAAGGGGACTAACAAAGTACAGTATGTAGACCACAGTATGGAAATGGAGGAACTCAAAATGCATCTGTATTGTTAGTGGAACTGATTAAATGTTTATCCAATATATTCCAATATACAGTAAACTGTAATAACTAGTTATACCATATTATATTATCTGTCAAATACCCTTTTGGATCATTAAAATTTGAGAATATTTGAGAAAATTTGAGTTTTCTGGCCATTTTAGGTATACCTTTTCAACTGCAGATTTCTAATCAATCAGTCACATGGCAGAAACTTAATGAATGTAGTTAGGGTAACATGATTAAGGCAACCGTCTGAAATTAAAACCAACTGTCACAATGAGGAAGAAAATTGAATTATGTGACTTTGAACATGCCATGATTTCTGGTAATAGATGTGCTGGTGCTGGTTATTTTAGTAACTGTTGATCTACTGGGATTTGGGCACACAGCAATCTACAGAGTTTACAGAGAATGGTTAAAAAAGTGAAAATATCCAGTGTGGGCAGTTCTCTGGACCTCTTGCTGATGCCAGAGGTCAGAGGAGAATGGCCAAACTGGTTCAAACATATAGAAAGGCAACGGTACTCCGGATATAACCACTCATTACTCCTCAAGCACAACTGTACAGGCTGGTACAGGTGGTGTAATGGTGTAGGGGATATTTTCTTGGCAAACTGTGGGGCTATTACGATGAACCTAGCATTGTGAATGTCATGGAATGCCCACATATTGCTTCTGACCATGTCCATCCCTTTATGAGCACAGTGTATCATTTTCTATGTGTCATACAGCCTGTTCCCATTCGTAACACGGACTTTGTGAACAGTGTTCGCTTTCTACTCTGCATGTGTCAAACTCAGTCTGTCTGGTCTCACACGATGCACAAAGATAATCACAAACTGGTTTATTGAACATGATATTGAGTTCACTGTACTCAAATGCCCCCCACATTCCAAAGATCCCAAATCAACAGAGCACCTTTGGGATATTGGTTGGCATCATGGATGTGCAGCCAACAAATCTGCAGCATCTGTGTGATGCTATCATGTCAATGTGGACCAAAACCCCTAAGCAATGTTTTAGCACCTTGCTGAATCTATGCCATGACAAATGAAAACAGTTCTAGTTCCAAATAAGGTTTTTTTGTAAGTGTATAATCTAGTGTTTAAACTGGATGGAATGCCGGTTCAAGCTCATTTTAATGAAATAGTCACCTTGATGGTGCAGCTAGGATCGCCACCGTGCCTCCCAACTGTGAGTTTCAAAGAGCCACAGTTTTCAAAGCACTGGTAGAGAGCAGGCTCAAACTCCATACGTGTGCTATAGGGGTCGTCCTCCTGCTCCCGCGTCTCCCCACTGCTTACCACCTTCCGGGCCTGATCAGCTGCATGCTTCTTTAGGATGTTCCCTGCTCCTGTCATCATTCTCGTGGCCTGGATACGGTAAAACGCCCGGCTCTTCTGCTGCTGCATCAGCACCTGAGGGTATGACCATGAAATAACATACTGTTATTTCATATAAGTTAGAAACATAGTCAAATTAAATGTATATTAACTCTCAAAACCAAATAATGACTTGCTGTCTTAGGCTATAAGTCTTAGACTATGATAAATATATATTTTTTTAAATAATGGTATAATGACCACGAGTGGCAAGTATTTAGTGTGACCTTCCCTTACACTTGAGCAATAGCTGGCAGCTTGCTTGGGATTCTAATTTGGCTTGACACTTCTACAGTATGGATAAGATTAATTAGGAAGGGTCTTTATGAAGGGTAGCAGCCAAGAAACCACTTTTTTAGAAGGGAAACAGGGTGAAAAGAGTAAGATATGATAAAGCTCACAAAGACTGGAATGAACAACAGTGGAAATGAGTATTATGTAGCGATTAATCCATCCATCCATTATCTTCCTCTTAATATACACAGGGCTGCAGGCCAGCCGGTGCCAATCCGGCAACTCTGAGCACAAGGGCAAAATCCACCCTAGACAGAGCGCCAATACATCATAAGGCGCACACACACAGTCACACACTAAAGGCCACTTTAGACACACCAATTAACAGACATCTTTGGACTGTGGGAGGAAACCGGAGTACCAGGACTAAACCCATGCAGACAAGGAGGACATGCAGACTCCACACAGAAAGGACCCAGGCCACCCCACCCTGGGATTGAACCCGAACCTTACCGTGCATGATGAATCCAAGTTTGAAACTTTTGAGTGCAATCATCAGGAATAATATTATATATATATATTGCAGAAATTTTATAAATGGGCCACCAGTAGATTATATAATATATATATATATAAAATCTAATACTTTTACACAGTACTCTATATATGTTTATAACCTTTGCTTATCTTCCTTAACACTTGAAATTGCCAGTAATTGCTAATACCTTATAATACTTAATACCATTTAAACATTGTGTAAGAGGTTGCTATATTTGTCAAAGAACAACACGAAGATTGAGTGCTGGAGAGAGGACCTCTGAAATTGTAAGAAACTACAGCATATGAAATCCCAGCCAATTTATTATTCATGGTGTGTTTCGTCTGGCCAAAGGTAAAAGCCTTGTCTAGAATGGTGTCATGTGGGTAAAAAAAAATGTCACTTTCGATAATGTCTGTCATGAAAAAAGCCGCTCTGTCATGAAACGAGTGCTGTCAGCAACTCAGTTTACAAGCCTCTCCAAGCGACCCCTTCTCAGCAGGGCATATCTCCACATCCCTTATTTACATGGGTTCTGTGTAGTGCTTGGCACATGGCAAACTGTTTGCTTCTAGAAAATTCATAACTTATATTTTTGATCCTCGGATGTACAAATCTGCAAATGCAGGACCAGCGGATAAGCAGAGTTGACTGAAGGGAAAAAATAAAATACATATTTTCTTAAAGTCTAAGGGCAGTAAAAAGTTTTTAGACACCTAAGAAAATATATCCAAAACATGGGTATTAGTATGGAGTTTGCCCACAGCTGCTACAACAGTCTTTGCTCTTGGTTAACTTTTGGCATATTCAACGTGTCTGGTGGAGTTGAGGTTAAGGTTATGTGCAAGTGACCAAAATTCAAGTTCTCTGTGGACTTTAATTACAACCGGAATTACCTACTGAACTAATTTGTTGAAAGTTGAAACCTATAGTTGTGTTCTATTAAGAGTTCCTGGGGTATCAGTACCCATTCTACTGCTTTAGATTTCTAAAGCTGAATAATTAGAATGGGTGTCCACAAACTAAGTTTAAGTCTAAAATTTGTATAGTGATTCCTTGGATGAAAAGATGGGGCTACATTTCAAATGGAGGAATTTGTAATGATCTAGTTATCAGATTGAACATGGATACCACAAAAGAAAGTCTAAAATACGCTAGACATCACACAGCTTCTTAAACTCAACCATACCTGATAGTTGGCCATCTCTATGAGTTGCTCCATATCTTTATCTGGATGTCTTTGCTTGAGCTCCTTTAGCGTCCTGGCCATGTCTCGCCTGGCTTCATCCTCCTGATCGCGCCCTCCAAATCCATCCTCTCCTCCCAGCATGCCATCCAGATGCACTGCCATACCGTCCAGCTCAAGCATGTCCATTTTAGTAAAGGTAGTTTCCTTTACTCCTTCGTCCATTGCCTCTGTTTCCACCACAATCCCATGGCTCTTGTCGGCGCGGTAGTGCTTACGGTTGTACTTGTAGAAGAACAGGCGACGGTCAGCAACCCATGCCTGAACGACGCAAAGGGGGAAGAAGAGAAATGTGAGCACTGCCTCCCAGACTTCCACCTCACCAGGAGATGACAGGGAGAGAATGACGTAGAGCCACACGTAAGCAAAGATGCTCCACGCTGCCGTCACAAAGAAGACTCGCAGATGCTTGACCTTCCGGGTTTCACCGTCAGGTACCACGTAGACACAGATCCCAATAATAACAAACATGTTGAAGGCGGCACTACCCACAATCGTGCTTGGCCCCAGGGCTCCTGCTTCAAAGTGATGCCCACACACCTCTATGACTGAGAGTAAGATCTCAGGGGCTGACGAGCCCAGCGCCATAAGTGTTAGGTTGGACACTGTCTCGTTCCAGATGCGCACTGTAGCTGTCGTGGTCTCACCATTGGGTCTCTTGATTGTGATCTCCTTTTCCTGGGAGGTGATGACCTCAATGGAGGACATAAAGCGATCAGCGATGATTGACATCCCTAGGAACATGTACACTAATGCCACAAAGTAGACAATGGCACGAGCCACTTTGTCACCCACTGAGGGGTTCTGAGGATTCCACACTGGTAAGATCACACCCTCAGAGCAGACATCACCCTGGGAACAGTTACTTGTAGTGGTTGACGGCTCGTGGGAGCTAGCATTTGAGGGGACAGAGAAAGAGAACAAAAAGAGGAGAGAAAAAACAATGTAGAGTGTTTGATGGAAAAGATGCATGGCTCAGGAAAGGTCAGTTCTTGGCTGAGAAGATCCTCTCTGCTGCCTCTGTGGAGGGGAAAAAAAGAAAAACAATCTTAGTCCAATCCCAGTGGCAGACTGGAAAACAATACATATGCATTATTTCAACAAAAATATCTCACTCTGTAGCAAAGTGTGCTCTTTGTTCTTCGCTGTGACTTGCTATTACTAAACTTGATAATAGTTTAGCTATTTGTGTCCTCTGATTCAGCACACATTCTGCTGAGGCAGACATATTACAAAACCGTTTCTCATAAAAGCTCAAGCTTTCCCCAGTCATGCATTAGACCTAGAAAGGTGTACCAGTGGGAAAGCAAAGGGCAGGTATGCCAACCTTCCTCTGTGACTTCAAGGATAAAGAGCTTCACGAGCCTCACTATGCATTAATTACAACACCAAAATTGCAACATAAGTATTACAGTATGTGAGACGGAAAGCCCCTAGATAGCGCTTACATGTTAGCTTAGTTTAGTCAATTTAAGACTTATGCCAGGTATTAGATAGTAACATTTAGGAGCAACTTTTTCATCTTAGGGCATACTCACATTATGCCTGTTTACCTTGTAACATGCCAGAGCATGATTATCCATCCTCATTTACATTTATGCCATTTAGCAGCGTCTGTTATCCAGGGACAATTACAGCTGATACAATCTCATAACCCTAGCAACTGTGGCTCATATACGGTACAGATTGCCTAGTGGGAGCGCATCCTTAATCTAGTGCTGTTAGTGTCCCGACAGACTCTGTGTACAATTATCATCGTCCTTTCACATCTCAGGACTTTCACATCTCTTCTCTCATCTTATAAGTATGTCATCAACATCTCTCTTTATTCTCCTCCTAAATCCCCTGTTCCACTATCCATGCATTGTAACACTACTTGAAGTGCAATAACACTCCCCTCTGAAGGGTAGTTGGTTTTGTTTAAAAAATGAAACAGAATTATGACATGCTGTCCATCATGTTGCCTCATGTTCAAAAATCCAGAAACATCTGAACACTGCTCTCTCTGTCTCGCTGATGCTATCTCTTCCATATCAGTTTATCTCACTCTCCCTCTTCCTTGAGGATGCATTTAGATTTGAATGTATCTGACAGAATGCACACTGGCCGTTCATGACATTTCATGAGTCACATGTGATTAGCGTGTAAGCTCACACACCCATGCACGCACTCATTTCTGCAGCATTGCCCTTCAAATCTGATTAAGTGCCATTTTGAGAAATAATATCACATTCTAAAAATAAAAGGTAAGCTTGTCAGACTCTTACCTTGAGGTAAATATCAATTATTACTAACAATAATTTTGCTAGATTTGGAATAAATTCTGGTTTGAAAAATAGTATACACACACACACACACATACACACACACACACACACACACACACACACACAATTATATATATACTTATTTGAAAACGTGTGTATATATATATACACACACACCATTTTTATTACCTTGTATTTATATAACCAATGAATGTAGACCTCTATATTGTTTATTGTTTTGTAATTGTCAGAACATTCAACTATGCACAGAACAAAGTATTCATTATATAATAAATATTTCATTTATTCAGATTTAGGATGTGTTATTTGA
>JAVSBV010000127.1:6032465-6042739 GCA_033117975.1 Parotocinclus spilosoma | reverse complement strand
TACCGTGGCTCTTGATACATCACAAACCTCCCACACTAAAATGACAGGTGTTTTAGTTTCATTGTCTAACCCCTGTATATACCCTTATGTAATATACTACAAAAGGAACACAATCCTGAGTAATTTAAGTTGGTTTTTCCTCCCCTGCATTTTTATGCTGGTCTTTTTCTCTTCATGTTTTATCTGATACTTTATGTCTAACATGATGAACAGCAATATTTGCTGAATTTTCTTCAATAATGTCCTAATATAAGGCAACAGCACATTTCCAGATTACATATGACTGTGCTTTTTGTAATCCATTATGAATGTGCTATTTTATGAGCCAACAAAACGGAGGAATTTCACCGTAGCCTACTCGAGATTGCGACCTCTGCATTCTCATTCAGCGTCACTCCTACATTGTAGACGATTGATTCTTATTCATTAGCAGAAAGCGTCACAAAAACAAATTTCAATACGCATCTTGCACAATGAATCCGTGGACTTCTTGGGCATGAAATGTCATAGCCAACGTAAGCAGAAGCTAGCATGCTGAGTAAAGCAAAGAACAGAATACTGTCATTCTCTGTCTGGAGTTTGTCATGTGGGTCAGGGTTTATTCATACTGAAAATGCTCCAACGGTCCTCCTGAGAATTGCTTTTTCCAGCTGAATAAATGAATCGATTATGCCAAGGTTAGTGGTGCATCTTAAACTTTGAAATGTTTGAAGGAAAATATTTCCAGGGTGTAAGAAGTTCCAGTTATTTTCCGCATGTCTTTGGAGCTCAGTTTAATTTTGGTTGTCATTTGCCAAAAAAGATTTGTTCCTGTATTCTCAAGGTTGTACTCACATTGGCAGTACTTGACAAGAAAAATGCCCCTGTGCCAGTAAGAGTGGACGGCTGACAGAATGAACGTCCATGGTGAGACAGTCAGTGGGAGGATTGTGGTTTGTGTATGCAATGACCCTGATTGATTTTTGGGTTTACTGCCATGTTTCCTTAAGATTAATTCTCTTGAGCTGTACAGTAGTAACGGCACTAACGTCACCTCTCATGAAAAAGCCCTAGGGAGTAACAAAAAGCCATAGGGTGATTCTATGTAGTGCTTAGACAGATGTCAGCGAAGAGGCAAACACTGTCAGTCTATATTCAGATTTATTGAGTAGGTCTGTATAAATATGACCTAAAACACCATCAGATTTTCACACATGTTCTAAAAGTAGATAGAAAAGACCCATGAGATAATAATATACACTGCTCACAAAAATTAACTAAAGGCACAAAGTGGGTTAAGGGCCTTGCTTAAGGGCCCAACTGTGGCAGCTTGGCAGAGGTTGGCTTTGAACCCTGGACCGTGAGGTACAGAGTCCAGTACCTTAACCACTAGGCTACCACAGTCCCAATGAGAGTGGTGTGTCTAGAGAAAACAAACATTGCATTTTAGCATAAGAATCTCATCCTGTATGTAAAACATGATGGTGGTGGTATCATGGTCTGGGCCTGTTTTGCTGCATCTGGGTCAGGATGGCTTGCTAACATTGCGGAAACATTAGAATCTAAATCATACCAGCAATCTGAAAGGAAAATATGAGGACAATCTGTCCGGGAACAGAATCTCAAGAATGTGGTTCATGCACCAAGACCCTTGGAGCACAAGTCGTTCTCAATAAGTTCTTAATAAGGAAAATGTTTTGGAATGGCCAAGTCAATATTCTGATCCTAATCCAGCACAGTGGTTGTAGAAGATCCTGAAGTGAGCAGTTCATGTGAGGGGAAAACCTCAGTTTTAGAGTTGAAGCTGATCTGTATGGAGGAATGAGCTTGTGCAGGATTCATCAAAAGTTATCGGAATCATTTAGCTAGATATATTGCTGCACAAGGAGTCACACCAGATACTGAAATAAAAAGGTTTGCATACTTTTACCATTTATATTTATGTCATTTAGCAGACGGTCTTATCCAGAGCGACTCATTCATACAGTCTTACAATCCAAGCAATTGGGGATTAAGGGCCTTGATCAGGGAACTGTGGTAGAGGTGGGATTTGAACCTTGGACCTTCTGATCCATAGTACCGTAACCACTAGGCCCCAACAGTACAACTCACAGATATGTAGTAGAATTGGATCATTGTATAATGGCCAAGTGTAATATTATTGTCATGTTTGTTTAATTGAGATCTTTTTGCCGTTGTTTAATGAAACAAACAGGATTGACTCGTATCCCGGCACCATAGTGATGTTTTATCCCTTTGTGTATTGTTTCTTATAATAATCATTTAGGCTGGATCAGGGTGGACACGCTTTTTTGTTGCGGTACAGTTTGTTAGGATTGACCACAAGATCATTTCTAGTAGCCTTTGCGAACAAGTCGCGTGAGATCAGATTGATTTCTATAGCCCTTTTTACACTGGAGCATTAAAACAGCTTTATAATATTCTATTATCTTCTAAGGCCAATCCCAAATTGAGCAAACCTAGACATGTGCAATGTGAATATCTTGTTTTGAAAATTGCTCTTGCTTTTGGCATTAAAGGCCGTAAATGCTAACGCTAAGATTTTGCAGACGTCGGGACAATTCGTGAGTCAATATGAGTGGTCAAAGAAAAAGGCGTAATTGTCTTTTATTAGCCGAAAAGCTAACAGTTCCTGAAACAGCTTCTGATAACAGCCCTTTGCTATAGTACCCTATCCCTTTTAAGACTGAAACGGTCAGGTCAGGAAATGCTAAGAGCTTTGGGTAGTGGCTGTTTGCTGTCTGTCTGATGGTGTGGTGCTTAGGTGATTTATAATGATGGAACGCTAGTTGTGTGTATTTGGACAGAGTTAAACTAAAGCACACATGCACACTGATAATTGGTATAAGTCAGGTCATTTTGTTTATCTACTGTCCATCTGTAGACTTCTTAAGCTTGGCCATTCATGAAATGCCCAGATAGACCCAAGGATATATGCCAAATTTAAATAACCATATACAAGATGCGTTTTAAAAGACGTTGTTTAACTCTGGACTTTGTAGCTGTGAACAGCTGTTCAAATTGAGAAAAAGGTTTAACGTGAATTTTAACTGTCATAAATATTATTTAGGTAATAGATTGATGTTTTGTTTAACCCTTATAAACTAGAAGTGCTGAGTGAAGGTCATTTGAACCGCAGTGACTTCCTACCATTAGTATCATGCTGGATTTACCTGCTTAAATGTTTAAAGTGTTTAAAAGGTTATACTGCATTGCCTATTCTGGAGATGAGTGTATTGTCCCTCTCTGTTGTGTGCAGCCGGTGAGGTGTTCATTCATGTTTATATTCGATAGTAAAAGTTTAGATTTTTTCTTCTGCAGTTTGTGTTCTTGTTGATATGTACTTTCTGTAGTTGTCATGTATTTGAGGGTGGACTTGATGACCATGAAGTGCAATAAGTGTAAATAGAGTAATTAATTCATCAGCAGAAGAAACACTGTGCTGTGTATTTCCTGGAGGGAGTGATATATAATGGTATGCAAGTTTAGTTTACCCTTATACCCTACCCTATACCTTACCCTTATTTACATTACAGTAGCATAAAAAGACTTTGTCCAGTCCACAACGGTTTTGATTAACGATCTGTTCCACAGAATGTAACCCGGTCATTAAACGGCATACCTGTACAGAGAAAAGGGAGAATCCTTTAAATCCATTGTTCAGAAGAAATTCAGGTAAAGCTTGAGAAAAAAATCTTATTGCTCAAAATTAATTTCAGCACTGAATGAGTAACTGTTCAAAAGTCCAAAAGGTTTGGCCACCTGGTTTTAATATATGGCAGTATCTGTCTTTAATATCTTAACATCTCACCTTGGTCAAACAATCTGTAGTCTGTCTGCATGCACGTTACTTTATGTTCCACCCGCTTGTGACTCACCCACGCTGACGGACTCCTTTTTATGTTGATAAATATCTATAAGGGCATTCTCTGTATTCTCTAGACTATGTTTTCCTCATCAATATGTGTACTCTCGGTAGGACGTAGTGAAATATTGGTGTGAATGATATTACCGTTGGACCGAGGTGTTTCATTAGAATGTGGAGAAGTCGAAACCTGCCAACATCATTTCATGGTAAATAAAGTACTGTAATTTGTTGGACGCTATCAACCTGCAGTTCTCCGTTGAGGCTATTTTATTTTAATTTGGGTGTGTTACATCAAAGGAAAAGAAGTAACTTTTCAACTAGAAATATCACAACGTTCATGTTTAATTAACGAGTTTACATGGCAAGGATGGGTCATGACATCATGACATAAAGCCGGGTGATATGGAAGGTCCTTGTTTCATGTCATGACAGTAACAGAAGTACTAACACAAAGGCGGGTAATAATTTCCTCAGAAAAGTGTGTTGTGGTGATGGTAAAACATATCCGTGTGCATGTGCGTGTGCGTGTCAGTAATTTCTATAAATGATTGTGAACCTCTTGTCAGAAACAGTAGCATCCTGATGGTAGCCTGGTGTGTGAGCCTGGCCTTTTATAGAGCCTGTTTAGTGATGTGTGTGCCTCTTATGTTTATGCCACACCTGGAAAGGAAATGAGAATTCCACAATACAGTGCCATATACACACACACACACACACACACACACACACGCACACACACACATCCATATAGTAAATTAGTTTTTCTCTGACAGTCTGTCCTTCACCGAGTCAGTCCCAAGCCAGTGTGAGTAGCGATGCACTTAGTCCAGCTGCCTGGTGTTTCCTGAGGTCGGAGACTTTATTTATAGTGTATTAATTTGTTTTTTGAATTGGTTATAGTTTACTGGATTTTGACACAACCATGTGCTCGAGTGTGTGAATGCCAAAAGACATTGAAATATCCCAGAAGTCAAGTGCTTCGTCTGCTTTGTGGTCCTATACGGCAGCCGAAACGCACTAACTTTAAATCACAGGCACACTGCATTTGTGGAGTGGCCATATTTTACAGCTGTCACCACAGAGCGAAGCTGCCGTCGTTGGTCGGCAAATGAATTGCACAAACTCCTCTTCAGTGACAAATGACATGACACACTGGGGGTCAGTGGGTGGGCCGAACCTCTGTTGAACTCAGCATTGTACTGATGGAAAGTAATCGATTTTACCGCTGTGACAGAACTGAAATAAAAATGTGTGTATTGATCTGTTACTGATCCATTCTGTTCCTTAGTGGGACGCCTCAGTGTGTAGTGCTGTGCTGTGACCTTGGTAAATTCATTTTGTTTGCTTGCCTCTTCTATAGGTCTGTCGACTTTTGGCATTTTCTGTCTTGCTGTCTCTGTTTTGGGGTCTGCTCCAAGTACGGTAGTGCCAGCAAGGAAACTTAGCTTGTGCATTGAGATCTTAATGGCAGGATGCAGCCTTGAGAGAACAATAGAAAGCTGTGTGTGTGTGTGTGTGTGTGTGTGTGTGTGTGTGTGTGTGTGTGTGTGTGTGTGTGTGTGTGTGTGTGTGTGTGTGCCAGAAAAGCCCTGACTAATGGGTTTGTGTGGTGTGTGTGTCTCAGCGATGGAAACCAAGGGGTGTAAAAACAGCCCATGTTAGATCTCCTCTTTTTCTTTTATCCCACTTTTATTGGCCTCTAATTGGAGGCTGGGTTTGTAATTAAAATAAGGTGGCTTGTGAAATGCTTGGGAGGGATTAACTCTTCAACCACGATGAAAATGTGTGTTTTTTTTTGCATCCCTCATTCGGACAGAGACAAAGCTTGCTTATGGTGAATTTGGTCAATCTTCACCAAACAATAATACCTTTTACTCAGTAATTCAGTTGGGGCATTACTTGATAGGATTCGGTTCTTTTATTTGTTTTATTTTCTTCAATTATATTTATATTTGATGTGGTATCAATTGGTATCAAACTTAATTATTTATTTAATAATTCAGTGGAACAGTCAATGATTAGGCTGTATTATTTTATTCATAAATGTTAGGTTATTTATTTTATTAATATATATATTACTTAACATAACATTACTTTTATTCTATGTATCATATTGTATTTAAACTCTTATAGTAAATACATTATTTGGGTCATTTTCTTTTTCCTATTTGTCTAAATCTAGGCTGATATCAATGATATGTTATCAGCATTAAGACGTAGTTTAGCTTTGCATTTATTTATTGTGGGTACATTACAATCATCAGCATTGTCTTCTTTTTGTTTGTGTAGCTCCATAACAACAGTTCATCAGCATGCGTTCAAGAGACTGAGCAACAGATGCTGTTACTCACTACCATATCAAATTAAAGGCTTTTGTTGGAGATAGAATTGATATATACTAATTGTCATGTATGTTCCATATAAGTAATCCCTGGTTATGTTTAGGACAATACGTTCCGACAATCCATTGTAAGTTGAATTTAGAAACCATTAAGTTTAATATTTACTGTATTCAATATATACTATATCACTTGAAACCCTTACATTACACTACATTTGGGCAAAAACATTAACGTATAGCCTATTTTCTAATAAAGGTTTGAATATCTCATGAAATGTTTGGAATAATGTATTGAAAACAAAAACAATTCTTGTTGTGACCACGTTTTAAGGCAGTGTGAGCAGGTATCGTACTGCGTATCGCTTGCCTGGCTAAATCTAAATTCAAAATCTGCTCTTTCTGCTGAAACCTTATTTACTGTATCTGTATTATCAGATTCACTTGTAAGTCAGGACGTTGTAAAATCTTTACCACCCTAAAACAGGCTGGTGAATGAGTACAATGAGAAGAAAAATACTTAGCAGTGTGGCACGTTTGGTTGTTTCCAAACTTTTTATAGTAATTGTAGTCTTTATCTCAACAATACTTAAAACCTAGAGTGATGTGGAGAAAGGGGAGTATACCAAGAAACAGGATTTGGACTAGGATTGTCTTCTAAGAGGGAGCATATGAACTAAAAGCTAAACTTAAAGGGAAGAAAGAAAGCAAAAAAGCAAGCAAGCAAGAACCTGAGAACAGTGAACTGGAAGGGTTAGTCAGCCGACTGAATTTGAGTCAGTATGGACCAATCAGAAAGCTACAATTAGTGACTGATTTATACATAATACTGTCATATGGCCAGTCTGGTCTGCACACATGCACGTTTTCTTTGCTTTAAACGTTTAAACCAGTTGCTTTTGTGAGGACAAAGAACATGATTTTTTTATATCAGATTGTTCATTTAATTACATCTAATAGAAGTTGAGGCAGTGGGATTGGTAAAAGGAGCCATCAAAAGCAAATGGGTTATCCCAGAAAAAAATGTTTATTGTATGTTGTGTGTCATATACCCTTTAAAAACTGCCCAAATTTAAGATAAATTTGTCTTTGTTCCAGCATTATCAAATAATTACTTTAATAGCAAGGTGTCTGTCTCGGTTACCTCTTAGTGTCCCACCCAACAAACTCTATTTTTCGCTTGTCTTATGAATATATACACCGGATACAAATGGTAGGTTTGATTTGTTATTAATGACTGAAGCCAATCCAAAATCGTAACTTTTTTTCATTCTTGACAATTCTCATCTTGTGCCTTGCTTTAGCTTGGTCATTTTAGAACACACTATTCTACTCACTCATCTTCCCTACAATGTTTTCTTCCCACACTTTACTAGCCACATCCTTCCGCCATATATACCTTCCTACACATGCAGTCATGATGCCTTTGAAGAAAGGAAATGTATTCAGTTTAATGCGGAAAACTCCAGGATAGCAGATCGTTCTGTGTGTGACCGAGATATGTTTTGGAGTATAACGGAACAGATCTGGCTCATTCACACACCTCAAAATGTTTGCTACTGTCTGCATGAAGGGTATATTGATTTTAGACGGACATGTCAACCTCCTTTTGGCTTACGACACCACAGGTTTCCATTGAAGTGGTGAATGACAGGCTATTTTGGAAATTTCCTTGGTATATGGATACATGGAAAGAGAATGGTGTGGATGGATTTTCTTTCTATCAGGAAGTGGCACGCCCCCTTTTCTGTTTTTGTAAACCTGAATGCATGACGGCCTCTTCCCTGCTGCGTTTGGACTAGTGCTTTCCGTGGAAAAGCAGGGAAGCGCAACAGTGGTGTGGTTCAGTGAAGCCACTTTTGTACATTTTGTAAGGACGTTTTCAATACACGATGGGTGAATTGACAGTGCAAGGTCATAAACTCAGTTTTTCTTACAGATATCTGGCAACTTTGGAATTAAACGTAGCACTCACTAAACGGCTATTGAACACTGTGGCGATTCTAAAATGCAGTATATACTTAAGACCATGAAAACCCAGAACATCCCCATTATCTTGTTATCCAAATGCTTGTAAAGTCGATGACTAGATTACTGACAAAATCTGATTTTTTGCAGTTATCGAATTAAGTGCATGAAAATGCACTCACTGTATGATTTTTACTGTTTGTTAATAGTCAGAGCAAGTGTTACATTACATCATCTGTTTTCAAATAATAATTGCCGATTCCCCCACTATGTCATGTCACTATGCCATGTCGTGTGCCATATAACATCCATCCTATCAATATTTGTTCAAATTATAATAGGAAATAAAAATCTGTCATGTATACATCGAATTCGCATCTGAATGACAGAAATGACAGAGTTTCTGTAGACTGAAAATCTAAACCAGGTTCTAAGGAACTGCCATTTCCACCAGTTGGCTCTTACCACCAGGTTAAACCATCCATCCAACCACCATCTAAAAAGATTTACATTCTTTAATTTGTTTGATCTAAAATCACTGTACACTTTGAACATAACTTTCATGCCTTACTTCCACTGAATCCATATTCATGCATCATAAGTCATATTCATGCATAAATAGGTCAACTTTCAGCAAGAAGATGTAACAGAGTGCCCAGAAATGGCTTGTGGCCCTGAGGGTTAAAAGTTTGAATGTAGAACCATTATTTGATTTATAGGACTGATAAAGTGACTTTTAAAAGGATGAATATGAATTTAGTGCTGATAAACTGTTCAGTAATATATTTATAAACAGGATCTTTAGAAGTGAGGTATGTGAGGAAAGGTTGTCAGAATTGTATACAGTTGGCTTGATATTAGCTTCCAGGTGTTATATAATAATTGTTGTGCCGTTCTCGTTGAGTTTGTCTTTTTTTAATCCTTAGCCTTTTAAATAGACAACTAGTGTTTTGTCTGGTGTCTCTCTTTTGTGCACACACTCTCTCATTAGGCTGCTGAGGTCTTACTGTAATGCACAAACAGTTTGGTAGCCAGAGACACCAGGAGATGGTGCCTGGTGACGGTCCACAGAGATTTGTGGCTATGGTGGAAAAAAGATCTTCTACATTATTTGAGCTGGATTAAAATTTATATAGTGTGAGGGAGTAATTTTGGTTTGCTATATGTTTATGAAGGAGAGCTTGAAAGTCATTCCTGACTATGCAAACTGATGGGGTTTGCACATTATTTGGATTTTGGACTTTATTTGAAGTTTCAGTTGCTTGTATGTACAGGACTAACATTTGTAATTGGTGAGGAAAGTGAGATTTTTGTTTTTAAAAAATCTAAATAAAAAAAGCAGTTAATGAAGTAAGGACTGGTAAAAATGGTCCTTACTGGTCAAAATTCCAGGTCTTCCTATCGTCATAGGAGCATTTGGTCCTCATAGGTACAGCAAAACAAGGTACACGCAATCATGCTTACAGGCAATGCACACACACATCAGAGCAAAACATTATAGGAAAAAGATTTATGCAAGTCAGTCGATGCTCTTGGCCAGTGTCAGGAACTCATCACATGATGCACATCTTTCCATGATGTACTGTATGATCTGTGACCTCTATCTCTCTCTCTCTCTCTCTCTCTGCATGTGCGAGTTAATTCATTACTTTGTGGGGACGTTCTGCTGAAAACGGAGAATTTTTTTTTTTAGAAATGGAGACAAAAAGTCTCCGTCAGGTTACTGGGGTTGTTGGTGTAGCTGTAGCATTCATTAGCTAAAGGAATTATGATGTCAATGATTCTGAAGTCCCCACCAGGATAATGGTGTGTGTGTGTGTGTGTGTGTGTATGTATGTGTGTTTATGTATGTGTGTGTAAGGATGCATTAGGCATAAAAAGGTGTGCACTTTTCAGACGTTCTCTGCTCTTCCACGGCAACACAGTGATGCAAAGCGATCTACCCCCTGAAAATCCCCCTGGGGGGGGGGAGGGAGAGAGCGAGAGAGAGCGAGAGAGAGAGAGAGCGAGAGAGAGAGAGAGCGAGAGAGAGAGAGAGCGAGAGAGAGAGAGAGAGAGAGAGAGAGAGAGAGAGAGAGAGAGAGAGAGAGAGAGAGAGAG